>MLYV02000859.1:0-95449 GCA_001913855.2 Hermanssonia centrifuga
GATCGCGCGGGCTATCCGCTGCAGAGCAAACGCCGATGCCTGGATGATCTGTGAAAATCATACAGTGTGAATCCCTGTCCATCTAAGGTATGTACGACCACAGGCACATCATATACGCAGGGAAAGACATACCTGGAGGTGGGGGTATGCAAAACTGCACCAAACAAATGGCCGGATGATTCAAAAAGGAAAGATCAATGCAATCGTAGCCTTAATATGTAAAATGTGATGAATACAGGGGTTATTTGGGCACACAGTAGTATAAGGCTAGCCGCAGGGGAAGAGAACGCAAGGGGGAAATGGTTGAGCGGACGAGAGGAGGAGAAACCGATGAACGGCGGGATGATTTACGGAGGGTGGGAAGAGGGCCGATGCGTCCCGATTTGGGCGAGGCGCGCCATCATCCGCGCCGATTATCCGAGGGAGAGATCTTATCAAGGTCGCATCTTACCCGTCTCTCAGACCTTAGACGCTGGATGATCCGTGTACATGAGGTGAATACTGCAGCTATCTGCCTACACCTGCACCACTTTGAGCAATGCAATCTGATTATATTGGTTGTTTTTGTCAAGCTGTTGATGCTAGATTGAAGTTCGGTAGACCTTCACAGGGAGCCCACGATTATCCTTTTTGTGCGCTCTTGTTCATGTGTCTTGTATATCTCACTGCTTTTGTCTCGACAGAGTGGTATGATACGGACCCAAGGAATGTGGTTACATCTCGCTTTGTACAAAGGAATGCCCCGATCCTCTCAATCTGATGTTGAACGTTGATTCCTTGCATTGATTTATTATGAGAAGGCAGTCACGAGAGCTACTTGTTGTTCCAAGCTCTGCTTTGGGTTTATGCAATCTTCCCTGTGAAACGGACCTGGGGAACTGGCTGCATCTGTGCAACACGACCATGCATGTTGGGGAATCTCTATTTGAAGTTGCCATTTCGACAGGTGCATGCGAAACTTGGAAGCTGAGAAGCTTTTCTCTTTCAAAGGATGCACGGTCAGCTGTCTTTCGTCTTGACAGGAGGACAGGCTACCGTATTGGCTGGTGTGCGTGTTCGGGACGGCCTGGGATCAGGCATGAGGCCGTTTCATCTGACAGAACTTGGCTAGTTGATGAAATGAGGCCCTGTAATTACCAGCACAGCATTATGTCCATCTTTCGCGGGCTTCCCTCATGTCCAATTGAGGCGTGCTCGCGGCCTTCTTTCCCATTCCCGCCCCCTCACAAGCTGCAGGGACACCTCACTTTCCACGTCTAGAGTCAACAGGAATCCCGTCTGGTCCTCGACAGCTATGCAGCGTTCTCCTACGACACCCAGTGGTGCCCAGGAGTCTCGGCAAACGGATACGTCGGACCCGTTCAGCGCTGATCGTACCCAAGGTATGTTCGAGAGATCACAGACGCCGTCGTCTCCTGCTGCAGCAAACGGAAACGGGCATTCCAACCAGGTGAGTATCTATATTGTCGGTATATCATATGTGCCACCGTGCTATGGATACCAATATTCGCTTCGAAGACCGTCGTTTATTGACCTGATTTACTTTTGGAATGATACACAGGTCACCTCAGTGCCCACAACTCCGGATACGCAATACGCGACGTATACAGTCCCGCCATTACTAGATAGCGAACGGCCAAGCGGTGCACGTCTTCCATCATATGCTACGGTTGGAAACCCGAACGAGAAGGTGGCGGTGAACGCTCTCAATCCTGGTAAGCTCTAGTCATGATTCTCCGCGTGTTATACTTTGCAGAGTCACATCTAAATGCTTTTTGTGGGTCTTTCTTAGATGGTACGAGTGCACCAATAACCATGAAGCCATGGGTTCCTGTTCCACTTAGACCTTGGTTCTGGATTCCGTTGGTATGTCTCATGGCGGGAGGAGGGATCGCGTTTGAGGTGGCGCTACATTTCTCTAAGAAGGAGCAAGGTCTGTATATCTCTCAACCATGACGATAGTAAAGGTTTATAATGCGAGTTATATCGTAGGTTGGTCAACAAAGGGAGATTTTTCGACTGAGCAGGGCTTGATGCACTACGTCTATGTATGCTCTGATTCCTGTTCATTGATATATTGCATTCCTTTCGCTGATTGTTATTCTACAGACACTTCCACCTGTCGCAATTTCTATGATCTTTGCGGGAGTATGGGCGTGGACGGACATTGAGATCAGGAGACTCCAAGTGTGTTCTATCATTTCTCTCCAAGTACATTAATCCTGACATAGAAGCTACCCAGCCTTACGTCGATTTGGCCCAAGGAAATTCACCTCCTCAGCGCAGTCTTCTTCTCGATTACACTCGCGACCAGTAAGCCCGATCTCCTATGAATCGCATCGAGTTGCCAACTTAGCTACAAAACCCTTCCTTTTCTAGCACATTTTACGTCTGGACAGTCGCAGCTCGCAACCGACATTGGCTTGTCTCTCTTGGCTCGCTCCTTGTGATGCTCACCTTCTCCTTCCAACCCCTCGCTGCTGCCTTGTTCAACGTACAGGACATATTCCAGACTGACCCGCGTATGTCATGTTCTAATTTGACTCGTGTATTCTTACCCACCAATGTTTATATAGAGCAAATCGTGGGCAACCTTGGTGCCATCGGCTTAAATCAAAACGGAAATTTCGAAGATCTTACCTGTATGTCGTATCTTACCCAGCAACAAGAGAAGACGAGGTCGATCTTACTGATTTTTGGATACCAGCTTTCCTGACTGCAGCGGGATATGCGTCTGCTAATGTGTTGTACGGGATTGGAGACCCGTCTTTCATCCATAACGGTTTCACCGTGGCACCATTTGAGGTACGTTTTCTAGTGCCGTGGCTGCGGTGGATCGCTGACCACATGTATATGCGCTTAGATCCCAAATATAGGCAATGGCACTGTCCTGGCTAATACCACAGCTGTGCTCAGCGAACCACACTGTGTTGCTCCAGATCAAGCTGTGAGTATCCTGACACTATCTATGCGTATCAAGTGATGATAATCATGGAGGTTATAGGTGAGCATGGTACAACTCGCAGACGGATGGAACAACAGCGCGACGTTCAACGACTGTACATTCTCTTGGAACGTCAGCAAAGCCTCCCAAAATCTATTTGGTACGCCCTTCAGGCATCTGCTACTACGCTGTTGTGATTGCTGATGTGTGGATTGAAATCAGGGGTCAATCCTGTACCCGATTCTACGTCCTGTGCCTCCCTCACCGCGATCCCGGAACAATTCCGCCCTATCATCTTCTGGTTCTTCACCTACATCCCCGCCCCTATGGCATCCGTCTCCCTCTGCACCCCCTCCATCACGCTCTGGGACGCTTCCGTCACCGTCGACATCGCCTCCAACAACCTCACCTCCGTCGTTCCTATCGGTCCTTTGGGGTCGCACAACGGCACCGCTCCTGCACTTGCGCAGTTCGCCGGAAACGTGACGGGAGATCCGCTCGATGGACGGGCGTACAATGGGCTATTTTTCAATCTGAATGATAGTGCGGATCCGTTCACGTTGGGCAGGCAGACGGCGATTCAGTTGGCGTTGCCTGCGGCGGTGTTCCAGGCTGCGGAAATTTTCGGGTTGACGGAGGCGTTCCAGCAGAATATGTTTGCGAACTTGTCGGTGGACGTTTATGTGAGTTGGTCCCTCCCTTTTTTTTGTTTTGCCGGAGAGAACAGGTTGATTGATCAACTGGCTGCAGACAACGTATTTGGCCCTTGTAGCCAAGACGGTGTATTTTTTGGATACGGTACAGCCCCTCACCATCGAGACGATGACCATCCATAAAAGACTCTTCTTGAGGTAAAGGCGCAGTTCTTGTTTCTCTATTCATGCTTACGCATCTTCCATTCCCCCGACAGCGATGTTGCAGTGCACCTTCTCGCAGCAGCCATGTTCGTCCTCGCCGTTCTCGGCACCGTGCTCCACGTCTGGCACAGCCGCGAACGGCATGTGCTCCGCCTCGCTGGCGCACCTGGCACCATCGCCTCCGCCGTTTCTCTCGGCGCACAAACGGGCGTGGGCAACGTGCTCGCTGGCCGGCAGGGTGTGGAAGATATGTCGCAGGCGTTGGCAAATAAGAGGTTTAGGATTGATACGCGCACAATGAAAATTGTGATGGAGGGTGAGGAGGGGTATGAAGATGCGCACAGTCCTTTGAACAAAGAGGGGTTTGGGCTGGGGGCCGGTATGGTCAGGCGGTTGTCGACGGGGTGGATGTTGGCGAGTAGGCAGGGCGGAGGGAAGGCGAGTACGGGGGCTGTGTGAAAGTGGATTATTGAGATGACAGTTGATTTTACGGTACTGTTTGGGGTAATAGGAATTCAGATTTTGTCTACCTTGTACTGCACCTGGTTTTCCAAATATGCAGTCCCTGTGAGGCCAGCGACGACTAGAGTTACCAATTATGGAATGTCTGACATGGGCTCGTTTTGCAAGATCCAGATCTTGACCCAGCTGAACGAGTGGAATTCGAAGTTGACTTTGACTATCGACTTGTTCTTCGACTTTGATAATTCTTGGGGTGTCAAGAAGGCGATGCCGAAGCGCGGCGTACTTTGGAGGCACGACATGAACCATATCCGAAGCTGTGGATTTGTGCTGCCACTCTGCACCTGTGCGTCTCGCTGGATCTCCATGCTGAACTGTCCACTTGCTCTGATAAATTCAGCGTAAAAGCGTCGACGTGACACCGAGGGCAGGAGATCTCTCTACGAAGGCTCGGAGGGAAGGAGGCCCCCATCACTTCCACGGATCTATTAATCGAACGTGGCGGAGTCCTTTCCTGGACATCGAGCCAATTTGGTTCTCTTCCCGACGCAAGTCAAAGTTGGGTCCCAGCTATAAGAACCCTCGCACTCGGTCCTCGTCTGCCTTTCGCTCTTCTCTCCGTCCCTTCTACTCTGTACATACCTCGTATCACCCAGCAGCATCCGAATCCAACTATCGCTATTCTTACTGCCACCGTATCCGTTGGCCTACTGCGCGTTACACCATTCCAACCATTCTTTCTGTCCTGACTAGCAACTATCCTTTTCCTACCAACTGTTCATCTCGGCCTTCCAATTACAACTACTATCGGTCTCCGCTCTTTCGCGTTTATCAGGGCCGACTCGACTCTGTTATTAAAGCATAACTCTTACGCATTGCCTTTCGCTCTATCGCTTTTCTGTTATCAACATGCACTCGTCTTCGTCCCCGCCTACTTTGGATCCTCTTGACCAACAACAACAGCAACACTCGCAGTATACTTCTCCGCAGCGCGGCCCAACTTCCCCTCTTTCTAACTCGCACAACAGTCGAACTTCAACTCCGCAGAACAACTCTCAGCAAAATATACCCCTTATCTCTCGTGATACCACCCCAGTTGCCTCTAGCAAGCCATCTACCCCGTCGTTTACAGCTCAGTCCTCTCCTTTCTCCCCCAAAAGTTCGGTTTCCTATTCAAATGTCACTCTCGAACCCACTTTGTCTATTGGGTCCACGCTTTCGGCGACTGCGCCTCAATTCCAGACAAAGTTGATGGATGCCCCAATCGACCTTCGTGGGTTGGCAGCACCTGCCGATGTCGGTGTAGGCTCCGTGAGAAGAGCGACAGTGAACTGTGGTGAAAGTGGCGTGTTCGATCCCTCAAGAGGTGTGGTTTCGTTCAACGATGGATTGAGTGCGTTGTCTGTGGTCTGCAGCCGTTCGTGCCACTGATGACCTCCGTGGTGGCCTTTAGCTCCCACCCAAGAAACGTTTCCCATCGAGCATAAAAACCCCTTCGCTACGTCCAACTCCTCGCCGTCTGCCTTCACCGAGCCATCCCCACTCTCTCCAACGAGCACTGTGTCCTCGCAAAGCTCGAACGACACCTTACGAACGCCAAACGTTTACATCAATGGTTTGCCTCCCAACTACCCCGAGGACCAATTGTTCGCCATGACGCGCGAATTTGGCGAAGTCATCAGTGTCAGGACGTTCACCCGCCACGTGAGCGATAAGCCATCGTACGTACAATTTCCTAGCATGTATGCGCATATATAATCTCCCATCGGAGTATATATATGCGCATGCATACTTATATCACATGGGTTCCTTGGGGACTGACCTGTTTTCTTCCAGGGGATATGGCTTCGTACTGTGAGTATCAATAATGGCGAGAGTTGACTGTTCTTAATGCATATCCCCATAGATTTGGATCCGTCGATGCTGCAGGTAAATGCATCGAGACCCTTCGGAAGTACCGTAACTTGCACCCCTCCTTCTCAAAGGTGGGTTGAAGTCTCTGGTGGCTTCGGTCTGCATTGCTTACTACCCCCACTGCAGCAAGTTCACAAGATCCCCGGTACACCATATGCCACTTTGAACGCTGACTCGGATGTTGCCCTGCCCGCGGCCACAACCGAAACTGCAGACTCCTTCAAAGCACGGATGGAGCGCCTCAAGGACATGTCATCCACGAACTTGTACATGGAAGGTCTACCCTTGAGCATTGATGAGCCGACGCTTCAAGCGCTTGTGAATCCGTACAGGATCATGAGCAGTCGATTCTTTCAGACCAGGTTGAGCAACCCGCCAAGGATCATTGCATTTGTGAGGTAAGTCTGTGGCGTCCCCGGCGCACGCTTTACTCATCCATGCACTTGTAGACTTGAAAGTCGGACTGCGGCTGAAGAGGTCATTGAACGTCTGCATGGCCGCATGATTCGAGGACTATGTGATGCGGGAAGCAGGATTTCTGTCAGGTTTGCTGATACCAGCGAACAGAGAGAGCTCCGCGTGCGTCTTGTGTTATTGTACTTGGCGTCCCGCACTAAGATGTCATCTTCGTTTATAGCGGGTGGAACGTGCGAACCACGATGGGGAGAGCTCACCTGCTAGGCTCACTATGGCTCAGGCCGCCCTCTTGAATATGAAGGGTACCCAACTGCATCCACAGGTTCAAGATCCACGTATTCCCAGCCCCAGCTTCGGCTTGTCTCCTCCTATGGTTTCTAACCTCACACTAGCTCCAGATGCATACTTACAAGCCAACCTTCGCCCTTTGCCGCCTCCTATTGGACTGCACCATTCGGGTAATCTGCCACTTGCAACTCCCGATCTTTCGTCCATGAAGAGCACTCATTTACCACAATACGATGGCTTCAATGCCCAGGCGGCGGACATTGCCGGATCCAGCCTCCGAGTACCTCCACACATGCTTGGCTTTGATGCCGACTCTGCCCTTACCCGGGAGATAGATGTACTACAGATGAAACTGGCGGCGATGGGATTAGGACAAGGCATGAGCGGTTCGGCCGCGCGAGCCCAGGAAGGCTACACTGCACTGGAGCAGCTCATTTTACAAGCCCACGCGCAACAGCAGCAGGTGCCGCAATCACACCGCCAGGATCCCTCACAGCTTCGTAACCGCGCCTTAGAGCTTAATGCCGCCGCCGCGGAATTCAACCCGCCTTCTGTCGGCATTGGAAGGATTCCGGTCCTGCCGAGGACTCGTCAGGGTGGCGCACGCGTCGCCGAGTACTTGTCGCCGATGTCAGAAGAGGATTTTCATTCCACTGCTAGAGGTCATAGACAAGCTCTAGCAGACGACTTGAACCCCAACTCCCAGCAGAAGTCTGATAGGGGTGTTGCGCGCCTTACGCTCGATGATGACTCTCGCCTTTCTTTCACTCGACAACGTAACCAGACACATGCAGAGGCCCGCGCTCAGGCAGGCGCTCAAGCTCAACCTCTCCACACTCGCTCGACGACTGTTCCTTCGCATTACCTCGGCCCCGACCGTAATGGCTCCCAAAATTTCTTGCCCCCTCGTCCCTATAACACCAACAGCAGCAATCGTTCTAGCATTAACACGGATAACACGAATAGCAACCATACTCCCAACAGTCTGGGTAACACAGCCAAGAACACGTCCTACCATGGCATCGGCACCAACAGCTTCACTCGAGCCGGCAATAATCTTAATATGAACAGCAGCAATGGCCTCGGCAATGACATTCTCCGTGATAATAGCAGCAATCTCACCGCAACTCCACTATCATTCAGCAAACCTCACGCGGGCGACACAGATTCTCAGCGTCAACAACACACCCACATCGACCTAGTTGCGAATACCAACCGCGGTTCTACACTCCCTCGGAGCGGCCTTTCCAATGACGCAGACGATGAAGATGAAGGATCGGGCGCCGACTCTCCCGGCTTGTCGTACTCTGTTCGTACCCCAGCCTCTCTCAGTCCTGCGACGCCTTTCTCTGCCTTTGGCGAGACATTTGATGGGCCGCCTATGACCGCTGTCAAAGTCTCTGGCCCCGGCGGTGAGATCGGTTTGGGCATGCCTGTCGGTGTCGGTGTCGGGATGGCTGGGATTCAGCAGAAGATAGAGATGAGCAACTAGCGTGCTGGGCGAGAGAAAGTAGATCGCACGTAGCAATTTTCCCAGCTATCCACCTTGTTGTACAAGCATGTGTATTTTCGTTAGATTGGTGTAGATGTACAATATCCACAATAGTTTGTAACCTTGACTTGCGATGATATTGCATATGCATACCGCAAGAAATTTTCTGGGGGTGGGACCACAAATGAGTTACTATAAGATAATAGATATTACGTTGTACATAAAATACATACGGACGATCAGTTGCAGATACAGTGATGATAGCATGCATAACCCTTCTACCGAGGGCACCAATGTCACCCCCGAGTGACGTGCAAAATGCCTCGAGCCGTCAGGGCAGGTAATTGTGATTTCACCTGCTGCTCGATCTCAACATATCGTTTATCGTTTATCTGAAAGTCAAACTTGAGCTTTAAACAGAACTGCTTGATGTTCTGAGCCGTCGTTGCGACGCGTTCCATAGACTCTGCGGTCATGAGTGGACTTATCGGGGGTTCTGCGAATAGATCAAAGAACCCCAAGTCGATGTACCTCAGCCAGTGATCGTCTTGGTCGAAGGTTGCGATATGGATACAGAAGGTCAAAACTCGGAGACAAGGTGAGTGGAAGTGAGAGAGGAAAGTGGATATTGCGACCCCATTGGCAGGAAGGGCAGATTGTCTCCACGGGATCCAGTACCAAGAAAAACTGAGAGAAACTGAGTCCAGGGTCGTGTTTGCAGACAAATCAAGCTGCTGAAGGGTAGAAACTGGAAACAGCAGAAACCCCATCATTGGTCCATATGAATTAATACGACATGGGTTCATTTTTGACTCACGCGCTATGTACGGGCCTGAATGCATCTCTACATTCACGGAAAGCTGCTTCATGGACGCCCCGCCACTAGTGGCAATCGCTCGGGGCGCGTCTTGCATCGGGTAAATCAACGCTGGGTCCAGATCTATGCGCAGCTTTTCTAGTGGTAGACGCATCTCTCTCCACACATGAGGAGAAACCGTGCCTTCGATGGCATATCCCGATTCCCGCAGGTCGATCCGTAAACGGGAGAGGCACGGCAGGCTGGATAGTGTGGCGGCCATGTCCTGCCAGGTGCGAAAATAGACCCCGCGCAATTGAAGGTTTGTTATGCGGGGGAAATGCGGGATCTGAGCATGGGAAAGGAGCAACGGACGTTGCGCGCGAGGACAATCGATGTATAATGAGTCCACCAAGGCTAGATCGGAGAGCGTAGAGTTCAGCAGTTCGCCGAACAGGTCCCCTTGAACGGTCACCTGACGGATGCAACGCGCGACTTGGGGATAGAAGCGCAATCTGTAGGGATCGTGACCGCCCTTCTTGACTACGAACTTGCGGTGAAGATGGCGCCTCGTGCGCGCTTGCCAGTCCCGGTGAGTGAGCATGCATGCCTGCAAGGTACGCTTTTCGTCTTGAAGGTAGTCGATGATTTCTTCGACCAGCTCCAGTGGAAGATGTGTTGTATATCTTGAAACACTACCGACCCTCGCCGTAATCACCTGGGGGAGGTTCAGCACCACATGATAATCTAGTATGTGAATAATAAGACTCACGGTTCTCTCTGACCGTCTCACAAGGCTACGCCTCCTGGGACGACGTGGCTGATCAGCTCTTCCAGTAGCCGGGGAGGCCAATAGGATGGGTAAAAACAGGCAAAAGGCTACGATTAATGGGAGGAGCAAAGCGAATATAGCGTCGCTGAAAACAGTAGAGTCGTCCATCTCAGAAACCGACTTGAGAGCAGTTGGTCTTGCTATCCGAAATCTGAGCCTTGACAGTTGTCTGTATGGGAGGACAGACAAGAATTCGATGATAAGAGAGCTATCTGCATGCTGAGGCACGAAGGAAACAGCACTACCATAGTGCTCAGGCCCAGATACAACTACCAGCGCGCTGAGGGCACGTGGGATCTAATTATTCCCTGGACCATGCTTCCGATGATGCAACGCAAAAAGATATATATTATCGACGTCTACATGGAAGACATATAGGAATGAGTATACAGGAGATAGATGTACCTTCCGTGACAAACCTCCACACCATGAAGATCAGGTATCGAAGTAATAAAGGAAGAGCAGACAAGAGTCCTGGATTTTGCACCCATAAATCCACTTCAGAAACTGTGGTAGTAATGCCACTGCGTCTGTACACAAGGGTGCGTTTCGATAGATATGTCGCTGACGATGAAACCCAGAAGATTGCAAGCTCGAGACGAGAATACGGAGGATGACGAGTCGTTAAAAAGAAACAAATCTGACAGAAGCAGCATGTATGATAGACCAGGACACTATGTTGCATTTAGAGAAAGGAGTCAATAGACATGAGGTGCCGTAGTCTGCTCGTTGGATGAACAGGTTGGAGGAATGACAAGAACGAAAAGCGAAAGATATTTTGAGTCTTGATCGGAGCTTGAAGCGCCATCTAAATTACGATGCGTCACAGCGCGTCACAGAAACCAAACGCGACGTGTCACGGCTCTCCGCGTCACGCATGTTCATCGCGAACAACTCCCTTTCGCCATGGCTTTGATGTATGGCAAAGAGAAAGATGCAGATTACGAGATAGGTAGAGTCAAATTTATCTGCATATATGCGCTCAATTTGACCCGGATTTTCTAGACAACGCTTCTCACCCAGGTTTCTGTAGCTTCTTCGCTAAATTACCCAAGAAGTCGCCTGACACAGGGACCATCCGCCTGTTCGACCGTGGCGACTACTACTCAGTACATGGACCTGACGCCCTATATATTGCCGCCAACGTTTACCATACCAACACGGTAATCAAGTATCTCGGTGCAGGTGGCAGAAATGGTCTCGCAAGTGTAACACTGAGCGCAGCGTCGGCCAAGACTTTCTTGAGGGATGCTTTGACTACAAAGCAGCTGAAGATAGAAATCTGGTCTCCGGAGGCAGGTCAAGCCAAGCGAGCAACTAAGTTTAAACTAGACAAAGAGGTTAGTCATATTGGATATCGTGACTTATATAACCCCAACCATGACGTCCGTGATATTTAGGCATCTCCAGGGAACCTGCAAGACGTTGAGGAGCTGCTTTTTGGAAATGCTGATATCACTTCTGCACCTGTTGTAATGGCCATCAAAGTCGGCTCGACCCCTGCTGGTGGATCATCGAATATCAAGACAAAGACTATTGGCATTGCATTTGCGGACACCAGTGTAAGAGAACTTGGGGTGGCCGATTTTGTCGACAATGATCTTTTCTCAAATACAGAGGTATTATATTCGTACTCTAGCTTGCAGAGTTTAGTTTGCTCATCATTTTGGCAGACTTTGATTATCCAACTAGCTGTGAAGGAAGCCATCCTCCCCACGGGGACAGCATCTGGAAATACCGAAAGGGATATTGACTTGAAAAAGCTCAAGGACGTATTCGAAAGGTGCAACGTTGTTATAACTGAAAGAAAGCCAAGTATGTGAAATTCACGAGCCTGAGAAGGTCACTCATGAGACTTTACTAGGCGAATTTACATCTAAGAGCATACAGGACGATCTAGTCCGTCTATTGAACCCGAGTTCTATGCCCTCGTCTTCGGCTGGTGTAGATGCCGCGTCAACTATTGGTATGGAATTTGACATCAGCATATCTAAGATAACTGACCCGTACGATCTGCTAGCGCAACTCAACTTTCCGAATGCCCCTGCTTCTCTCGCCGCACTTATATCATATTTATCTCTACTTTCGGATCCTTCAAATCATGGCAGTTATACCATCCGTACTCATGATCTCACCCAGTTTATGAGGCTAGATGCCAGTGCACTACGAGCACTGAACCTAACGGAAGCTCCGGGTAGCGCTGTAAGTTTTGCGACGACTACATCCGCATCATCTGACGTGACAGGTACGCAGGGCTCGAATAAGAACACCACCTTGTTTGGCCTTCTGAATAAATGCAAGACTGCTCAGGGCTCTCGCCTTTTGGGTAGTTGGCTCAAACAGCCTCTTATCAATCTTCACGAGATTCGTGAGTGGGGACGACTGTTCTATTGCGCTATTTCATAACAGCAGCACTTAGGCAAACGCCAGGATCTTGTGGAAGTATTCGCTGAGGATCCAACTACCAGGAGGGCTCTTCAGGTAGACATGCCCTTCTTTATGCTTTGTAGATGGTTAATGATATCTATCATAACAGGAAGAACAACTGAAGTTCTTACCTGATATGCACCGGATCTGCAAGCGGTTTCAGAAATCTGTCGCTAGTCTGGAAGACGTAGTTCGGGTCTATCAGGCTGTTTTGAAGGTTAGTAAGTCTTTCAAGTGCAGATATTGACCTCGCTCAAAACATCCTCTATAGCTTGAAGGTCTTATCAGTGCGCTCGAAAACTTAGAAGCAAATGAGGAGCACAAGAATCTGATTGAGGAGATATACTTGACCAAACTCAAGGTTTGTTTCGACACTCTGTCCGGCTTTGACCGTCGATTGTTCTCATACAGAAGCGTGTTAGAGCTTCGAGACTTCTCTTTCAAAGTACTCTGAGATGGTTCAAGATACCCTCGACCTAGACGAGCTTGAAAACCATAATTTCGTGGTTAAACCTGAATACGATCCCGAACTAGAAGAGCTTGCGGGTAAACTCAAAGTCATACGAGATGGGTTGGACGCAGAACATAAAAGAGTAGCCAAGGAGGTTGATTTGGACCTCGACAAGAAGCTCCATCTCGAGAACTCACCGGTACATGGGTATTGTTTCCGTGTATCAAAGAACGTATGCAAGAAATCCTCCTAATAGCTTCAATTTTACAACTGAATGTTCCAGGACCAAAAAAATCTCTCTGACAAGAAAGAATTTATAGATCTTAGCACCCTGAAGAACGGATGGTTCTTTACGACCAGGAAGCTCAAAAACCTCGCTGTAGAGTATCAAGAAACTACCTCTGCATACAAAGTTAAACAAAGCAAACTCGTTGGGGAGATTGTCGCCATCGCTAGTAAGTATTACCTCTACGGATGAACCTGCCCTGATCGGTTGAGGTTTTGTAATCTCGCAGATACTTATGTTCCAATCCTGGAGGAATGGAACGGTGTCATTGCCCACTTAGACGTCATAATCAGGTATGCGTCTATATGTTCCTTAGTCTGGGCAATGTACTTACAGCTAGCAGCTTTGCCCATGTCTCCGTTAATGCACCCGAAGCATATGTGAAACCTACTGTCCTTGAAAAAGGTGAATACGCCGTTCTATTGGGGTATATCTGCTGACCTCATGATATGATGAATAGGCTCCGGTAGTTTAATTCTCAAGGATGCTCGTCATCCGTGCTTAGAAGTTCAGGACGATCTCAGCTTCATACCTAACGACGTGGAGATGATTAAAGGTTCGTCATCCAAACCTACATTCGATCAAGTTGCTCAAATTCGGCCATAGATGAAAGCGAATTCCAGATCATAAGTGGGTTCATTTTGTTGGACGTACCTGATTGTCATGATTAACCGTATATCAGCTGGACCAAATATGGGCGGTAAGAGCACATATATTCGTCAAGTCGGCGTAATCGCACTGCTGGCACAAACTGGGTGTTTCGTCCCCTGCTCCGAAGCCCGTCTACCTGTATTCGACTCAATTCTGTGCAGAGTGGGTGCGGGAGACAGCCAGCTTCGTGGGGTGTCTACATTCATGGCAGAGATGTTGGAGACTGCAAGCATATTAAGGGTAAGGATGCAGCTCTACCCATAGTGTGTCTGCCTGCTTATTCTCTCATAGAGTGCAACGAAAGACTCCCTTGTCATCATTGATGAGCTTGGACGAGGTGAGGAATCACTATCCTGCATACAAATCATATGCTAATAGTCGTTCAGGGACATCCACATACGACGGGTTTGGTCTTGCCTGGGCAATATCTGAGTGAGTTCATTCTAGCTGCTACAAACGAGATTGTTAATTGGGCCGTGTGGCGCAGACACATTGCCTCCGAAATCCATGCATTCTGTCTCTTTGCAACGCATTTCCACGAGCTTACTGCTCTTGACCAACAAATTCCACATGTCAAGAACCTGCACGTCGTTGCGCACGTCTCTACGTCGGATACCCTCGAGAAGAAACGAGATATCACTTTGCTGTACAAAGTCGACCCTGGTATGACATATTGCGCAACTTATATTTACCTTGTCTCATGAACTCCGTTCCACAGGTGTCTGTGATCAGAGCTTTGGTATTCATGTTGCTGAACTAGCCAACTTTCCGAAAAATGTGGTCAAGGTAGGCTTTGGCATTTCAGGATTATCGGATCAGTCACTGAAGTTTGGCTCTTAGTTGGCGAAGCGTAAAGCCGACGAGCTCGAAGACTTCAACTCAGGTCAGAGAATAGCAAGCTTCTTGCATTTGTGTTTGGCTCACCTAGACTTTCTAGAACGCGATGAGCTAGAGGCGGGCCTTAGCCCAGATGTCATCGAGGAAGGAACTCGAATTGTGGAGCAGCTTCTGACGACATGGGCATCGCGTACCTCGCCTGGTGTTCAAGATGGAGAAGACGTTGTCATGGAAGAGGACTCCGACGCCAGTGCGGAAACACAGCTGGCAGAACTCAAGGCATGCGTGGAAGAGTTTCGACCGCAGGTTGAGGGCAACCTGTGGGCGCAGAGATTGCTTGCGTCTTTGGCTTGATATGGATTTTGCTGCTTTATTATACCTCGCTCTATGTTGAATACGCTTGCTCTATGTTGCTATGTTTGTTATGCATGTAGTTATTGTAGCGTACCTTTACGTTTTGATTTATGAATGACCAGTATCGACAAGCGCCTATCACTGTACTATCCCTGTTGCATTCACGATGGACGACGACGATTCGCCCTGGGATAACAATAATCGAGCCCTCCAGGACTCTGAATGGTCAAAGATATCATCGGACTTCGTGAATGTAATGTTTCCAGTTATCTTTTGAATTTTAGAACTTATTCTACGTGTTCCAGGCTGGCTATCGTGAGGGCATCACAGCGGGAAAAGAGTCTGCTCTGCAGGGTGGCTTTGACGAAGGTTTCGCGCAAACTGGGGCACCCCTGGGTCGACAGCTCGGGCTTTTTCGCGGTTTTGCGTCTGCGCTCCTCTCATATTTGAGCAACATGCCCGACCCTTTACCACAACACGAGGCTCTCATGCAGGAAACTCGTGTTATCTCTGCAGCGCTGGGAAACATTCGCTTCTCGGATATCGTTCCCCCTGATTTGGAAGCTGAGGCACATGCCCGCGAACATCTAGAAACTGCAAATAACGACGACGATGGGGACCTTGTGCCGAATGAGGAGTTGCAGGAGAAACGAGACATGGAGGGTTTGGAGGATTCGATGACTCGTATGAGTGCTGGGGCCGTAGCTTCTGTGGACAATAAGGGAAGACCGACCGCAGAGGACGTTACGAGACTGGCGTCGCGCTTGCAAGCAGTTGCAAGCCAGCTTAGTCTTTCTCTTCCGGAGGGTTAGCTTGGAAAGAGTGATGAATACATCCAAAAACATAAATATAATTGTTTCTCCACCCCATTCATCCTATTGTACTGTCTCAAATTGTGGAGAGATCAATTGAAGATAGTTGAGAAGAAAACACCAGCATAACACATTTATTGCCTTGCTTTTTTAATTATCCCGTTCTTGCTCCAGAAGCGCTCGAGACATGTCTCTTCTGCGAAACGCCATCGTTCGTTCTGTAAACGGTGCTCAGCGCCCGAGCCACTCGCCGTTGAGACTCACTCGTCTGTCTGCGCCATTGCTACCATTCAACCGAACGTACGCCTCAAAAAACAAAAAGAAGGAATCACGCGCGGACAATGTCACTTCCGACCAGAAGAAAGGCGGGAAAGGCGGCGGCATCACGACGGACCAGCTAATCCCTGGCTCTCAGCGATTCGTCACAAGCCCCGAATATATCAGCACAGAAAAGAAGATGAAGACAGCCATTGACTACTATCGGAAAGAGGTCGCCGCCCTTGAGATGCGTGCCAGTGGTCGTGTCACACCCGCCGTATTATCGCCCGTACGTGTCATGCTCCCAGACCATCGAGGTGGGGATGGCAAAGGCGTGCGATTGGAGGAGATAGCCACAGTGGGAGTGCGTGAAGGCACTACGCTGCTGATCACCGTCTTTGAAGAACATGTTAGTGTATTAGAACCTCTCGTTGTTTTGTGCACTTATAATGAATTCAGTAGACCCTTAAGTATGTGGAAAAGGGCATATACGACGCAGAGATCCCCGGGATTGTGCCTCACAGGCAGGATATGCGCACAATTAAGATACCGTTTCCCAAGTGAGTACGCCACATTATTTTGTATGGTGATATGCTGACTTACACCGGCGTTTGTGTTTGTAGGCCGACGGTCGAGGCTCGCCAAGCACTATATGCGGCTGCTCACAGATTTTCGGAAGATATCCGCGTGCAGATTCGTAAAGCCCGAGATGTCGTAGTGAAACCGTTCAAAAAACATGAGCCGGAATACGAAGAAGTGAGTCTTTCGGTACAACGCACAGTACGCCCAATCTCACATTACCATCTCTTAGTTCCATAAGCTCGGCGAAAAATATTTGAGTGAGGTTGACAAAATATTGGCGGATATGAAGAAGGTTACTGGCTCAAAGTAGCTACCATATATAGAGCGGCTTGGAACCTCTGGTTTACGCCTGCATAAGATTCTATGGCATCTAAAATCATTACAGGTATATAGATATATAGATATAGGGGTTATATGAGGTTCTATCCAAGCCGTCTGTTCAACCCGTCGTATATCAAGAAGATCAGCGCACTACTAGGCACTGCTCTTGCAACGGTAATTCCACAGCCAGCATACAGGCCCCTCAACCCTTGAGCCTTATACATAGCCTTAGCCGTCCCCAGGAAACTTGGATATGGCTCTCCGGGTGCACGTGGACGCATCTCTGCCTCTGTCTGCACTGTACTCTTCACGGTGTCCGCAGGGAAAAGAGCAAAGTTGTATGCTACACCAGCGCACGCGCCTGAAACAGCGGACTCCCAGGCAGCTAAATGTCTTTTTGACCCATCTTCCGCAGGTGGATGACGCGAAAGAAGGAAACGTGCGACGGCTTCTTTCGAGATGAACCATGCGACTCCTCCACCGGTTTCTCGAATGAGTGTGCCCGTGTGGCCTAGCCAGAGCCCTTTGAAACCTGATGTCCTAACGATGTTATTCAAGACAGATATGGGTCCGGGGAGCTTCTGGAATGCGGTGGACGACGCTCCGGGTATTGACAGTTCGGGTGACATGAGCATTTGCACCTGCATTTTACACTTGACAAGCTCTATTGGCGTCCTGAGAGGATAGGGTTATCTTCAGTCATGAGAACCCCCCTGCTCGAGGAGTGCAACGTACAGGAAGAAGCTCGTGACCGCTCCGGCACCTGCTGCGGCTATGGCCAACTGGCCCAACGAGAGCTCTTGCGAAAGAGGCTGTCCCGTATACGACCGTATTACGTTTTGAAATTCATTATAGGACAAGAACAGCGAGGCGTTCTCAGCCATAGCTCCTACTATGGGAGCTGGAAGGCCCTGACTTGATAAATTGAGTCTCAAACGCAACGACCACCCCCCAAAATAATGAGAACCACGCACCCTGTATAAACCCCGGACGCCTTCCTTCTTCCACGTCTGCGTCAAGCAGTCTAGCGGCCCACTGAACCGTGCTGTAGAGTCTAACACCTGGGACTGTAGGCGGACTTTTGTGAGGTCGAACGGATGCTCAAACACTTTTGCAGTCATTCCGGCGATCTGGAAAGAGACAGAGAGAGAAAAACCCAGTTGAACCCGTTAACACTGGGAAAGACAGAGGATACCAGAAATGCCTAACACTACCGAACGAAATGTCCTTTGCAGCGCGTACAGCGACCGAAGGGCCGTCGGGGCCAGCCAGGGCGTCGGGAGCGGCCTCCATATTGTTGAGGCAGTGAGAGTGAGAAGAATAGAGAACTAAAGGAGTCCGAGTGTATAGCGGAGCGCTAGCACATGTTGCTCAGGTGGAGAGTTGCGGAGAGGCACTTGGACTGCGAATTACTGCCTTGAGTCGAGAAGCGTACAGTAGCAAAAAAGCGCGGCCGATCACAAGGTTTTGACCACGGAACAAAAGAGACACGCTTCTAAATCCCTCACCTTGCCAAGAAGCCGCTCGCGTGCAGGTCAAAAGAAAGCATTAGTGCGCCATAAAATCACATTACAAGCTTTTGGGCGACTCAAACAAGCAATAGTAACTAGTATGTGTCCCGGAAGCAGTACACGAGGAAAGAGGGTATTACAGTAACGATAAATCATACAAACATTGTCCATCAGCATAGTCCATAATGAAAGCCGACATCTTAACAACGGCACTTGTTACAATAAGATCAACGGAATGAAGATAAAAAAGGTAAATATCGCAAAGGACGGGCTTGCAAGGGCAACGGAGTCATTGGAGGCATCGCCATTCAACGTTGTAGGTGATGACCCTGACGAGATTTGTGTATTAGATGGTGAAATTTCGGCGGATCCGGTGGTCGTTGGCGTTGCACCCGTTCCACTACTAGTGGCTTGCGCAGTGCTAGTTGTATATGCCCGAACGTAGGAAACCTCGAAATATGCGTTATCATACGTCGGACTGCCCGGTCCCACGACGTTGTTTCCATACTACCAGGAACCAATTATCAGAAAATACGATCTCGGGCATTGAACCCTCAGTTCGTAAAATAGACACTCACACATGTTCCTGTTGTTCCGGAGTTGACACAGGTTGCATCACTGTTGTATATGCCCGGAACGCCAGCCCTGTGAAAATGGAGGCATCTTTAGGGTAGACTAAGGCGTTTGAAACGCTGTGAAACGCTCACCAATCTCCGCAAAGCGTGATGTCGAACACGAGTTGTTGCGCGGTGAAAAAACTCGTGAGGTTACATTGGTCGGTCGCAGGGTAGGAAGCAGAGGGAAGGCCCCATTGTGATATATCAATGGAGGAGGTAGAGTTGGCCTGGGTTATCGATGACGGTACATTCGGTCTCTGAATTGGAATCAGACAGGCGGTGAGTGGTAACTCTCAACTGCTCAGATGTGATTCTTACACTCCAAAACCATATACTAAACCATCTTCCATCAGCTTATGGGTAAATATAGGAAAGAGAAAACCCTTACTATATTCCTGACACATCGAACTGAGTAGCCCAAACACCTCCGCCTGCAGCTGCAAAGCCGCTGTTGTAACTATTTGGCTGAGTTTCAGCGACGACGCATCCGGCCCCTGTGCCACAGTCCAGATTCGTGTTTGCACCCAGTTGAGGGATCGAAGCATTGTGTAGACAGCCGGTGGTGGTATGCAAAGCCATTTGATTATGGTCCATGTTGTTGATCGCCTCGATGATATCAATTTCACCATCATTCGGCCAAAGTGAACCCTTGGCCCAGAATGCCGGCCAGACGGAGCATCCGTAGGGGATGTGGAGTAAGTCAATTATCCAAAGACTACCATAGTCGTAAAAATCTTGCGATGTGATGCGCACCTGACATTATAAGGGTGTAAGTATGGGTGAGTGGAAGCTGTACGATGCTCTTACCGAGTTTCGCTTTTGGTTGAGCGGCATGGATGGAATGTTCGTCGTATTATCTACTTTCATAATAGCATGTCCTGCTTCATTGACGGATGCCAATCCCGTCGACATAGCGTCAGTAGCGTTCAGCCACCAGACATCACCTATAAAGTTGGAGTCAGCTACAGTTGAGGCTGTGTATCACCAGGATAGAACAAACCTAGGGTGAGGTTATCCCAGTTCCCGTAAAAGTCCCATTTGTCGAAGAAACTCTCCCCAGAGTAGTCCCGCACGATGTCGAATGCATGGCTTTGAACCAGGAAAGCGAGAAGGGCAAGCGCTGAGCCATGCCAATGAAGTAGCATCGAGACCCAGCGAAATATGGCGATCAAGATGTCACGGTGAGCGTTGGCTTGGCGGCGAAGAGAGTTAGCAGAATCGCCAAGGTCGTGGCCCCCTTATATCGTACAAAGTTACGACGCTGCGTGTGCTGGTGAGAGTACCGGAGAGAAAGCCCGTATGTTGCAACCGGCGTTCTGAGGGTTGAAAAGACTGCGGGCATCCATCCCGTTCGTGAACCTGGAGCGCGTGCATACAGGAACCAAGTCCGAGATATCTTCGTCGTCAATAAGCTCACCTGCCTAATTTGGACATATCGCAAGATCTCATCACCACATGTCTTCAGTCTGCTTCTGAGGCAATGCGCACTGGCGAACATCGCCTTACTCGCAGTTTGTCCCAGCTTCATACGTCCATGTGTTCCAAGTATTTCCATGCGTTTGCTGGCGGTATGCGTAGTAAAGTGCCGCTAGATGGCTGAGGTATCAGCATTGGTCCCCACGTTGCTCGACGGTGACAGATCGCCGTGGCCCTGCCAGGCGTCTCAGTTGAAGGTGATGCTCTCGACCCCTCTCCTAGAGCTTATACTCAATGATCGTATAAGTATAATTCTAGAGCCAGGCCTTCAAAGCTACTGCGCATGACTAGGCCGGGCCCTGGATTTATTCAATGGCGATCCTCTTTGTGGCGCATAGATGCCACAGAAACATGAATACAATCCATTAGGTGATCCTATCATCCCGTAACCTCTGGCGGAGCCTAACGGAATATCGGACCTTAACATACTACTTACAAGGTTTATTGCGAAAATGACGCCCTATTACATGTCAAGGAATCTCAGCAATACATTCAATCTCGACGTCTGCTCCCAGAGGCAGGGCCATCACCCCTATGCACGTCCTTGCTGGCATTTTGTCCTTCTCAAAAAACTAAAGTAGCGCATTTTTCACAGGCTCGTTGAAGTTGGACAAAGCATGACATGGGTATTGACTCACTTGTGCATAGATCTCGTTCATCGGCCCAAAGTTACTCATGTTCGTGAGATAGATGTTGGCCTTGACGATGTGTTCTAACCCCGAGCCGGCTGCTCTCAACACCTTTGAAATGTTCTCGAGCGCTGCACGCTTATCGCAACATCGTCAGCTGTGAATGGGGCGCTCCGTGCGCATTCAAAGCTTCAAGACCCACCGTTTGGGCCTGCACACCACCCTCTACAAGGGTTCGGAGATCACTGTGGCAGCCAATGTTTCCTGAGACGTACACATGGCCCTTGGATATCACAGCTTGTGAGAAGACTGGGAACGTGGGAAGTGCGTCTGGTGCGTGAACGATCTGAGGCATCGAGGGTAGTAGCACTGAAGTGTTATCTTAGTACCCACGTCGGCTGCCTTGTATTTATACCGACTTCGAGTGGATGAATCAGCGATATAAATATGCCCGAGACAATTTCGAACCGACTGCATGGCCAAATTTGATAGACCATCGATGTGGCGAAAAAGTCCAATTGAAGGACCATATACGCGAGTAGAGTTATGTGACCAAATGATTGTAATGAGAACAACGTGAAATTAGATCTATGTGCAGTATGGATACGGCGCCAGCACCATGACAATATATCCCGAGTAAAGAGAGTAGAAAAATTACCAATTCCAGTCATCGTCATCATCCACATCCTTCTTCTGTGCATAATTCGTCGTGGGGGTTGGGGTAAGGCTGACAATGCTGGGGACCAAAACCTCTCCTAAGCCTTCTTCCACTTCATTATCTTCAAGGAGGGACGAAGCGCTCTGAGACGGTACAGGTGTCAAAACAGAAGGTGAATTACGAGGAAAGGTGGAGGCGTTGGCCGACGGAGATGATAGTGCAGCAAAGATCGACTGGGACACATCCGAGAGGATTACAGAAGCGCGCTTTTGTGACTTTGTGAATCTAGAACAAGTAAACGTCAGTTAATCAATTAAATTGGATAATGCGGCGTGACATACGCTGGACCGCGCTGAAGTTCCTCCCACTTCTTTCCAACGCTCGAGCCAACACTGCCCATCCATGAGACCGGCGATGATGGCAAGGGACCTGATGCCGATATTGATGAAGCCGGTGGAAGAGCAATCGTGGAAGAGGTTCTAACCGCCCTCTTATCCTGCCTCATTCGACCACTCGCTGTCGCAGAGGCCGTGGAAGGAGAGAGTGGTGAAGAAGCTTGTTGCGCTTCATGAGATCGTCTGCGGGACAATTTGGCGGTCTGCGTCGCACGCGAGGGAGATATCTCGATTGGACATGCCGAATCATCAGCCCCTTCAGGTATAGGACAAGAACCTGACACTTCATTCTCTCCCTCTGCAGACTCCGCGAGAGACATTGAAGTCATAAGAGAAGACGCCGATGACTGCGAGAGCCTTTGGCTGCCAGATATTGAGGATGAGGTAGACGTGGAAGCTGAGCTGATGCTCAATGTCACAGAATGTCTCGGATGAGGCTTCGAACGAGACATTGATGCTACACCTGACGGTGGTATAGCAGGCTGAGAGGATAAGGGTGACGGGGAGGACATCGGTGATTCAGAGAGATCAAGTCCTCCTGCAAGTATGCGAACACCTCCCTTGATGGCAGAGGATACAGCGGTACCAGGGTGAGCCACTGGAGGAGCAGACGTCGGTGTAGCTGGCTGAGCTGAGTAGGCACGGTCCATGCCTCGACTAACGATACGCTCCCATTTGCGCTTCAGCTGGGCGAGCTCATTTTCATGTACAGCCAGTTGTGAGCGAAGTTCTAGGCATTTAGACTCTTTCTGTGCAATGAAATGGAGGAGATCTGCATGCCTATAGATGGTGAATTGCTAGTCAGGTTCGACTTCGGCAACAGTTGGGCAAGGTCGTGCACTAGTTGGAAGGGGACGTACTTCTCAGCGAGTGTCAGTGGACCGTAGTCTACAGCAGGTGAGGAAGGCTCTCGTGCTCCCCTGTAGTTCTGGAGGCTTCTTCTGTCTCCCTTTACTCGCGAGATGCCGGTAATGCCCTGCTCTGACCGTATGCCCATGGAGTTACTCCTCCTCACCGACACCTTCCCCTTCGCGCCTACGGGCGACCGAAGATCGTTCAATGGTACATGGTCGCTTGGAAAGTATGAGATAGACGATTGCCTCCTTGGGTTGCCCGTCCTGAGGCCGCGGCTTACGGGGGGCGTAGATAGGCCTTGCAACGACGAACGCGGGGAAGAAAGTTCGCAATTTGGAGAGTTAGGTACCGAAGGCAGATTCCCGTCGACTAGCTGTAGTGGTCTCGGTCCTACAGTAGGCGAGGCAGGCGGGACAATTGTGCTCATGACGATGGTGTCAGAGTTGTAACGACAGGCTGATCATACGAGAACTAGCAAGCAAGTAATTGTAAAGGAATGGTAGGCTGTGATTACGAGGAATACAGCAAGGTCTGCGGTCGTCAAGGACGTCAAGGGAGAAAGGAAAGTCGGTCGAGAGGGCGTGGTTAGCGAGCAGAGTCTGAGCAGTCTAGCACTTCGTCGGTTGGGGGTACGGTTTGATGTCGACCGGAAGAGGAAAGTCTCCGCGCGACATACCGCACGGTAACTTTTCAACACAATTCACATGGGGGAAAAACTCAGGCATATATCCCACGAAGGACACGGTCAGCAAGACTGCTCGGAAAGAGTTTAATCATTTCATGAACTCCATTATTCGGACGTGGTTGCAGAACGGTGTTTGTAAGGTCTAGAGGTCCGCACGTTGTACAATCTACTGCTCCTAGTGTTTGGACTCCTTCTCCGCTTCCGCAATGAAGTTCTTGATACTGTTCATCCTGGGCAGTTGTAGTTACACAATCTCCGGAGTGAAAATAAACATTGGGTACGCACAACTGCTCCTCCTCACTATGAAATTGTCGAAGGTTAGTGCCGTGGCAAATAACAACATTCAATAACGCACCTTGAGCCAGCATTAAACTTCACAGCCTCCTTTACTTGCTCCAACGTGGTTTTGGGTCCAGCAGCCTCTTTCTTGCTACCTCCCATTGCGACCGAAGCAAGCAGACCAGTCGCGCCGAGGGTTGCCAACGCAAGGTATTCGTTTTTGATGGCCCGGCCGAAAATTACGCTATGCATCCATAAATTCAGTGAAGCATCATAGGTTTAATATTCCAAGTTGAAACATACTAAGACATGGTGGAGATGCTTTGGTGGTTGGTGAGGAAGAGCCGCTCTCCAAGACTCGCTTCGGAAATACCCGGCTTGCACACGAACTTGAATAAACAATTCACCATTTCGCACGCGCATCGACGTTCGCTCTCAAAGACTGGTTGAAAAGACTAAAACTACATTGGTAATCGTGATAATTGCAGTTGCTATTTCGTACATTGCATAAGAAGATAAATGGATCATAATTCCCCGATTGGAAGCCTCCTCCTAAGGAGACTAACAATCAACATTGAATGCAAATGGCACTTGTCGGAGATGGTCTAAGCTAGACGTCGACGTATCGTATAAACTAAAAATGAGGTAGCACCTTTAACAAGGTTCGGTTTCAGGGTACGGAGATCGCTACACACCTGTTCGTACGGCCTCAAGGGCGGATTTCCTCGTGAAGGTAAACTATCCGGAAACTCACGAACGCTGCCGTCGTACTTAATTACCTGCCCGCGATGGTTCATCCAGCCTTGAGTCGGCCCAGGGTATTCAGCAAGCTCTTTCGGATTCGCGTGTTCCCGAGGGGCGTAAACGATGAATTGTTCGCCATTGAGAGCGCTGGTTGGCGAAGACGGTGAGTGTGAAGATGAGGGCGGAGGGATTACAATGAGGTGATCGCCCCGTTGATTCCAGAAGCCGTAGCGCACCTTTCGAGAACTCGACTGACGTTGGATTCTTCCGGGTGAACTGTACGTAGAATTAGACACGGATGAACGACTATGACTTTGTGAGGGGCTGCTCGTGTATTGCGGAGGGGTACGGGAGTATGAATGGGATTGGGGATATGAGACTGCCGCTGCCGTCGACGCCGAGGATACGGAATACGCTACGGGGTGGGGCGGGGGTGGAAGAGGATTTCTTGATCCGTTTGACGGAGAAGGAGCTCGTCCGAGTAAAGGATTAGGTGAGGGTATCGGTGTTGGTATAACGGGGGGTTCATTCGTGAAGTCCATGGTAGGATATGTACGAGATCGACTTATTGAATTTGGTGTTCTAGGCATAGGCTCAGATGGAGAAGGCCGAGGGGTTCTCGCAGGGGTCCTTGGTGGCTGTGATGTCGGCGATCTCTCCTCAGGGATGGCAGGGAAACTACCTGTATGAGACGAACTGGAGAGTAGTGGATATGTATGACTCCTGCTCACTTCCTTTGGGCTCGTCTTCGACGGGGTAGTGGGAGTAGGTGTGTTGACTAGAAGAGGACTGAGCAGAGCAGAAGGCTCGTCAGAGAAGCTGGACAAGAAAAGGCTTTGATTAGACGATGCAGACGTCGGTGCAGTAGATACTGATAAAGAAGACATTGAATTACTGAGAGACGGTAGAGACGACTGTCTGCTTGGTGTAAGATCGGAATAACTTGATGGGTTCGCGCCGGAGCCCGATCGGGAAAGTATTGGTGTTGCAGGGCCATATATAGGACCGTGATTATGAGGAGCTGGAGGGGGAGAGTCATCTCGGTAACTACGTCGTTCCCTACTATCATCTGTACTTGAGCGTCGCGTCCTAGATTCCGACGTAGAGCCATCCCTCGTCGATCTACGTGTAGGGGTGGAAGTGTTCGACGCTGCTGCTGCTGCCGAAGCTGACGAAACGCCGCTATAATGCATGGGAGTTCGTACGATCTTCGGAGAGAATGTTGGCTGCAGCTGCTGATGAGAACTAAAAGCGTGTACCTGATCTGCGTCCTGTGAGCGTGCTTGCTCAGATGCGGATGATCCATTCGTAGGCACAGTGCGGACATCTCTCGCGGTATGCGTCTGGTTCTCTTGGTGCTGGTGATGCCGAGAGAAGGTCGAGACTGAAGCCGGAGCAGACGACGGCGGCGGTACAGCAGGGGGAACAGAGGACTCAGCCGCCCTCCGCTCATCCGGTTTGTTATTGTAGAAAGGATATGGCGCCTGTGTCGGGGGCTGTGTCTGAGGTACTTGTTGCCTCAGACTCTGCTGCGGTTGAGTATGATTACTTGTAGCAATGGTCGAGGAATTATGACGATGGGAATCGTGATGGTGATGACGGTGTTCGCTAGGATATGCTGCGTTCTGCGAATCCCGAGTACCGTTGCCCTCGCGCGAACTCGGCGGGTTCTCATCCGACTCTTTAAGCTCTTTTGGTACCCAAAACCAAGGGGTTTGCGGAGCCGAAGAATGCAATTTCTGTTCCTGTTCCTGCATTTTCTTCAGCTCTTCAATACTATAATATAGCATGTGTATATTAAAAATGGTATGAGACGTTCAACAGAGTGAGAATAGCGACGGGACGAAGATGATATCTAAACGTACGGAATCATATTCTCAAGACCAAGAGGGTTGTCGGACAGCTTAGTATTCCAATATTCAGCGTCACCGCGATTCGGAATACGCTTGTACGGGTTCCAGTTCGCACCCGCCGTCGCACTGGGACCCCAACTAGGATGCGGGGCCCAAGCTTGAGCTTGAGCGGGAGCAGTGTTACGAAACATGGGGTTGAATTGCCATTGACCACTATACCACCTCGTGGAATCAACACCTGGAGGGGGAGGGGGTGGTCCTGGATAACCCGCAGGTGCGGTAGGTGGCCAGTTCCCAGCCCAGCCCGTTGGAGCAGGTCGACCAGCCATCATCTGAAACTGTTGTGGGTTCATCCAAGACATCATGACTGCCACTAACACGGCGAGCGATCAACGCTATTGCAATATTGGGCGAGTATATCGAGTGTCTGTCGACTGGTTGCATAAGCTGTTGGCGAGGAGTTGCGGGGGGGACTGGGTACTGGTACGTACAACGAAGATGGCGACCACGTATAAGTATTTGAAGGTTATTTGCCACCAGAGAACGAAACAAAGAGGGGGCTGCCCAGGCAGTGCGAAGCGACAGTAAGTTATACTATTGTCTTCCTCGCCCTAAGACAAGCGGACCCGAAAGAAACAATCGAACAAAGATAAACCAGATGAATGTACAGGAGGCGCAGTCAGAAGAGAGAGTGCAAAGTAGAACGGGTCCAAGTCTCCACAAATCGTTGTACCTCGTAGATGAACTCGAGGCTAAAGGAGCTGAACAAGCCCAGCACATGTACAGCATTCTTCGTCTCGGTCATTCCCGAAGTTCCGAGCACATCCTCAACGGCCAGCAGATAATTCTCCCCGTCCAATGGCTGAAACACGCAGAAAACCCGTACATGCCGCAGGAAAAGGAGGATTGCCACAGCCCGAAACGAAGAGTGCAACTTGTTGGGAGAGTCGATCAACTCAAAGTGCGGCCAAAACCACTTCTGTGTCACATAATGTCACACGAAGTCACAAACTGTCACTGCTATTACTATTTCCAGTTTGTCCAGCACCTCAGAGACGACTATATTGACTGGAGGAGGTACGTACCAGCGGTATTGAAGTGTCGACAACAGCCAGGCATAGCGCTCAGGGATATAACGATAATACTATAATAATGATTCGAGCAAGGAAGATAAAGTACAACAGGCCACAGATAGTAATTTAAGTAAAAGCGGCATAACAAGATGGAGATTTACGATTATACTAGTAGATAATGCGGACATATTCCAACCGTCCGCGGAAGAAAAAGGCGTGAATAACTTACAACCCAATACCACCATGTACATTCCGCATGTGATCGTATACATCTTCGCCTTTGGTGAACGTCGAAAGACATACCCAACATATATGAGTTTTGCATCTGATGCAAGTCACGTGGTTACATCCTTCGGCCCTTTCAATCGGGACCTTGCATCCTGGGCAGTTTTTGACATCGTGGCTTTGCGTCCACTGTTCGAACAGACGTTCATCATCGCTCTCGCGTGTGGGGCAACGAGACCCCTCGTGGAACTCTACATGACAGTTCCCGCAGATGCGAACCAAACACGACGGACACTGTAGAACGGTATCAGGTGGCGCGCTGCGATAGACTTGTTCACAGTCGGGGGTCGGACAGTAATGAAATTCGGATGGCTTGGATTGAATGTAAGCAAGGAAGGAGGCGCGGGAGACTGAAGTGAAATCCCTTGGGTCTAGAATATCGCGAGTGATGGAGAGCGGGACGGGATGGGAACAGCGGGCCTCGTTACCGAGGCAAGTGAGGGGGAAGACCTTTGTGTCCACTGAGGCAAGGAGATAATTTGTGAGGCAAACTTTACACCACGAGTGACCGCAGTCTAAGGTGACAGGTAGGGATGCTTCGCAGAAGCAGATAGGACACTCGTGCTGAGGTCGCTTCTTTTCTGGCATATACCGTTGCTTTGCGCGCCTCAGGATAATCTCAACAACCTGCCGCGCATCATCATTACCTCGCACCTTGAGGGTACGCCCGGCGAAATCCAGGACAACGTTTTCGCGACCTAGTTCCTCTTGCAATTTCATCAGGTCGGCACTCACGAATAAGCCAATTAGTCTCCCATCCAGAGGGAACTTGTGGAACCTTTGAGCATGTAGCTGGGCCACCTTCTCGAGTATAACCTTGCGCGCATTTGCTCGTCTCCGAGGGGGTCCAAACAAGGCCAGGGTCCGTCTACGAGGGTCACGATTCACCAGCAAACCGTGAGATTTCTGCAGGCCGTTAAGGAAGGCAATACCTGCGGGACGATCAAAGAAAGGGTCCCAGACAGTACTACCATCCTGCACCACTCGCTCTCCGCGTAAGATACTCTCGAACGATGTTTTGAGCCTCGTCAGCATAGGCAGATGGTCAGCAAGGACCTTCACGCTGACTGTCGGAGTGGATGGGATATACCTGCGCCTGTCCGAAATTATGAGGTTACATCGATTATCCGATGCGCAGACGCAAGAACGCAGGCGGTGGATGTCCTCCGAAATTGCATCAAAAACTTCGGCGGGAAGGGTGTATGAGACAGACCAAACATGATGCGCGTAGACCCTATTATTGCCGACGAAATATTGTCGACAAGTGTTCAATTCTCGGCAGGCTCGGGCGGCAGCAATCGGTGACGTGAAATGAGCCCAAGCTCGAACAGTTTGGCGAATGTATGGGGGAGCGATGATGTTGAGGGAGATAAGCTCGCCAGATCTTTCTAGGACGTGTTGAAGTTTATGGAGGGCGCTCTGTAACGAAGTGTAATTGGCATCTTTGAACATGAAACCTTCGTTTTCTCCGAAAAGACGAATGTCCTTGGCTTGGGCATCGGGAGGTAGTCCATAGAATTTGACGTTGACAGCGCTGAGTCTCGGTATGCCGTTATAGATCGCTGCAGAAATCCATGACCCACGAAGTTCAGTGCCATGCGCCCGCGAGATGGCCTGCTGGGCTAGAGCTGTAGTTGGATACCCCGCAAAACCAGTTCTACACGGTGCTGGGAACTCGAGGTATACATCTCCATCATGAACAGTACCTTTCCCTAGGGAAGTCGACTTGTAGGATGCCAGTTGTACTGAGATATTAGCTTCGAATATATGGGCGCCGTTCAGTGCCGAAACTGCTTCGGCGGCTTGTGTATACTTTCCAAAGGTGGCGCGGACGGTTTTCGTGCAGACTTTCCCTCCCTGCTCTAAGAACTGGATATCCCGTATGTCACCGAATGGAACCAAGATTTCCTTCACCGTGGAAAGGTCTATGTTGGCGGGGATGTTCCTTATAAAGACCTTGCGCGACTCGAACCCAGTTTGTAGGTCTCGTATCTCGAATCCGGGACCGAAGGTGACTTGGACTGAGTCAAGGACAGACACGCTGAAGCTCTCTGGCAAATCTGAGCCACTTTTAGATGCTGGCGCATCTGAACCCTGAGGATCCGACGGTTATGAACATTTGCCCTCTTTCTTCAGAATAGGAAATCAAAAACTCACAACCTCCAAGCCTAGTCCTGGGGGTAGCAAAGGAATCGGCTTCGGTAGAGGTCTGCCTTCTAGCGCAGACTGAACAGCAGGTGTCTGAAATTTCGGATGATCCGTGGGCCACGGTTGCACCTTCGGTTTTTCGGGCTCGACCGATTTGTTCAGTAAACCCACAAGTCGATCAACCTAAGAAGCCTCAGCGTCAAGTGTCATATCCAGGGTATCAGATGGATCCTCTTACATGGTTTTCGACTGTAGCACTGGTCGCGACATGCCGGTATTTACATGAAACCCTTGTACAACGCCCATGTCGGAAATCCCGACACTCATCGGATTTCGTAGATACCTGATCGAAATTTGACGAAGAGGTAGTCGCCTCGCCAGCTAAATTAGACGAGGAGCTCATAGGAATACTCTGTTCGTAAAATCAGACAATATGCAGATACAAGGGCGACCCCAGAACGTACCGAGGTCTGGTTGACAGTTCCATCAGACGATGAATCCCTAACGTTCTTGACTGGGTATCGCCGCCGCTGCTTCGTATTTTGATCTTTTTGTAGCAAACGCGTAGACACATCTATTGAAGGCCCCTTGTCGGAGCTGCTGATGATAGGTTTTGCCTTTGTTGAGGTTTCCTGATTGCCTGGCTGAACCTTTTTTCGATTCAAGGTACTGCTATCATTCTGTGTGGTCTGCAATACATTGGTCTGAAACAATGTTTCAGATACGATATGCGAAGAATTTGTGAAAGCGACTCACAGAGGAACTGGTTCCAAGTCCCTCCTTCGGGTTAGAGGGCACTGTACATCGCTTTTTCTTCTGCTTCGGGCTGCTTAACTTTTCAGCATTCTGAAAATCAAGATGAAACACTGATGCAACACTGAAGGGATAGATAGAGGATACCTCTTTCTCGCTGGACGAGCTGACTGGACGTGTCTTCAGCGGTATACTTTCGGATGGCACCATATCAGAAGGTTCCGCCGGGTGACGATATTGACAATTCTCTCCCAAGAAGCATTGCCCTCGTTGATAACCAATGCAAGGCTTATCGATTTTTGGAAGATACTAGTGGTATGGGAAAGATGAGTCAGATGATATCTAAGGATCGGGAGAACACTTACCCGATGCCATTCGTGACGCGGAGGGTGATCCAATTTACATTGTTTCCCCTGACTACATTTTCCCCTCATGAATTGCCGACATATTTGCTCAGTCGGTAGCTCAGTCTGATAATATCAAAGTCAGTCGCGGACCAAGCTAGGTGATCGAGACTTTTTACCTTGTGTACTGTATAGTTTCCAAAATGAGTTGCGATCGAGGGTAGAGAAGTCGTCAAAGTGGACCCAGGTGGTGGCGCCACCGGTGTATCGGACGTCGACGGCGACGGAAGCAAAGTAGAGGGCGATCTCCCCGTAGCTGTGTTGGTAGCTATGGTTTCATTTTGGGGACGTAACACGTTGGACTGTTGTACGTTGACAGACTGTGTGCTGGAGGGAGTAGATATCGGACTCTTGCAGGTCTGTTCACGTTTACGTGAGCAGTCTTGAGCCATGGGAGATGATGCCTTAGGATTGATCAGCTTGACATATTATGACATACAGAAATAAAGCACCTGGAAAAAGCGTCCTTCCGGCGCAGAAATATCGACGCGACATGGTTCTTGTGCTGTGACGGGGGCTATTAGGTGAACCCGCTGAAAGCGGTCAACATATCGCATAGGATGATCTGTTCCATTTGTCTGTGGTGACGGTGTTTCAGACTGGGGAACAATCAGTTTGCGACACACTGCGAACGCAGTAATATTTACCTCAGTATCAATCGGAATATGTTGCCTCCCCCAGGGACACTTTGTCCCATGACAGTTTCCGCGTTGGAAGTTGATGCATATAGAGGATTTACGAAGCTTCTGCGTAGCCAAAACGTTCGGCGTGTCGCCCACAAAACGTCAAGATAGACCAACGATATAGTTATGGAGGACACGCACTAGGTGCTGCATCGGAGGATGTAGGCGTGGGCGATGAGTGTTCCAGCAGCGTCCAGCCTTGAAGTTGCGACATATTTCGGTATTCTGTGTCTTAAAGTGGATGCAAACGGTGATAATAAAGGTCCCGAACCGGATTGTGTAAGTCAAGAAAAGGTTTTGGCCACAGACTAGGGACTGACCAGTTGTGCGGAACATACGGCGGGAGACTCAGCGGGAGACTCAACAGGAGTATCAGTCTCTTTCTCATCCGTGCGCATCGCCGTGGGGGACAGCTTTCTCGCCACGCCAGGGGTCATATTGACGGTAGAGTTGGAGTTTTCCTGTGCGATCTTGGATGGAGAGACCTGAAGAGTATTCATTATTTACGTTTGGTTATAAGTGGCGGTTCTGCTTACTAGCGGCGCCTTGTTCTGAGTTCTGGCCGATTCCTTTGTTGGACGCCGACCTGCGGCGGCAGTGGTGTGGGCACGAGATACTACGTGGGTTTGGGGTAAGGAGGAAGTAGCATGATTGCCGTCCGGTTTGGCGGGTTCCCCTGAGGTTTTAACGGTTGAATTTGTGCGGTTCTCCCGCATAGCTACCTTTGACATTGGGCCCAAATTTCATGGAAATAGCTGAAGGTCCGGAGCAGAGAGTCTATCAACCTACGGGAATGGCACAAGGAGCAATTGTTATTGTTACCGGATACTTGCGTCAGCCGCGAACCTTCTCAAATGCAATCAGTAAACGCCTTAAAACGGAGTTTCTAATCACGCAATACTCCGCCGATTACCCGATTTGTAGCGCCCGCTCCCAGGTCTCAACAACCCGCCTTGACATGTTCCGACGCGCACATCGCGAGCCTCGAGGCGAAGGAGTCTTGCAAACTCACAAGTATACGTCACATAAGCGACCTGATTTGTGGGAGATGTCTCTCTGAGTGGTTCATTACATTTATGTTTACAACAGGAATTTGAATGTATGGGAACACGGTGGCAACAGTATCAGATACCGGTTCGAGGGCGGGGGCAATCTTGGCCGGAGACTTCTAGAAGAACGTGCACAGATTTACTACGGCACAGAGAGACCAGTCGCAATCAGCAGAGTTCGGTATTCGAACCACATAGTCTGTCAGGAATCCGGGACTGCCGGGACTGAGAGCGAAAGCGACCTAAGCCTTGACTGGTTGAAGGAGCACAAGTGTTGACACGAGGGGGACGCCACATCCCATAGCGGGGCGTGGGGGAGGATCCAACTTGATGTTCGTCGCTGATAGTACGGCGAATACAGTCAGCATTGCAGAGAACCAAGAAGGAACGTACCTATGAGACATTATAGGCCGCCGCAAGGCAGGGATCCACCGATTGCAGGACATTATGAGTACCAATATACTCTTTCCGAAGTGTTGTTAAATGTGAGCCAGGAACATCTATGGTATTGTTCTTGAACCCTTCCCACGCACCGTTACTGACGAGAAGCCTGTTCGTAGCAAATAGCAGATAAGTTGCGAGCCGAACGTCAGGCCACGAAAGACAGGTAGTTGCATAAAAGATTCCAAAGAAACAGGATCCACTGCGTGGAATTAGCATATACACTATCCGCTATGTGGTTGGCGCTTACCTCGGAGGACGATCTCCAGCAGCCATAATAGTCCATGCTTCCCCCAGTCACCCCATATTGGCGACCAGCTGAAGTAGCTCACATGCGCTTGATTCGCCGCCAGCAACTCATCTCGCACTGCAAAAGCAGTATCATTGATTTTCTTGATCTGTTCCCGGGCACCATCGGTAAGATCGGCCATAGCTAAGGCAAGGCGACTGGCAGATCGTGTTGCATCCTTCTGAGTCTGCTGAGCCAGTGTTGCCAGGTCGGCATGCCCTCTCAGTTGAGAAGCAGCATCAGATGCACTTGAGGTGAGATGTAAGATGGACTGCGATGGAGGGTTCAAATCGCATATTCACGTAAGAGATTGAAGCCTTGCCTGATTCATGACATCAAATTCACCGCCAATTGTAATCCACTTCTGATTTATTGCATGCTGTATCATAGCATTGAGCTTTCGCCCACGCTGCAAGGCTGAAATAACAGACTGCTAGTTTCTCTATGCCGTCATGCTGAGCTTGGACATGGGACCAGATGTTTTGTAGTTGAGTCTCAATCGAATCTTCCAAGGAGGAAACGAGCGAAACAAGTGATCCTTCATGCTAAAAAACACGAATTAGCGGGAGAGGAAGTAGTGATTGAACTGTGAAACATACGTGCTCAGCAACGATGCTAATGGCTGATTCCATCTGTTTATACTCGAAGTGTCAGCTAGTCGCAGATAGAACTGGTGTCGGCCAACCTGCAAGATAACATGTTCCCTGTCCAGTTCACGTCGTTTTTCAGTTGTCAGCACGATGTCTTGAAGGGTATAGATGGCCTGTTAGATTGTCAGCGTATACGTGCTTTACAAAAGATAGATCATGAAATCCAACCTTTTCAATGATAGCTTGCATTTCAAGCTGCATGACTTGAGATACACGCCCCAAAGCGTCTTTGGTGGCGTCCATATCGTCTAATGCTTGGTGCATACCCTGACAATGCAACGAGTTGGGGACAGTGCATCAGCCGGAGAGCAAGGAGACACACCACTACGATATCACCCGCTTGTTTTTGCATTCCACGCTCGCGTTCTTCGAATCTTCTGACGAGACGTAAAATCGCAACTGCCTCCATTGTCGCATTTCTGTACACGTCCTTCGCGGTATCTGATGAGAGTAAATGTTGGCGAACTGAAGTTGAACCAAGACGTTTGACAGACCAATGTCGTTCCATCGTCGATATGCATGGCAAAGTTGGGCTTATTATATTCACACCATGCATCATTTTTGTCAGCTCCATCCTTTTGCTCTTGATGATCTCTCCGCAATTGTTACTCACGGACTTCTCGAAGATACCCCGAGTAACTTGACCAATATTGAGCGCTCCTCGAGAGTGCCCTGTGGCGTTAAGAATGGATTATTCAGGGTCGAGAGACACGCATATATGCATCCGATCAGAAATGTTAGCACTGACTCGACGCATATACTCCGCGAATGGCTTGGCGGCGAGCTAGTTGCAACCTGAGCATCATTTTCGGCACAAAAATTTGAACATTCCAGGGGAGGAGAGTGATTTGCTGTAGCAAGCTCGCACACAGTCATCGATATTGCCGCTAGATTATAATCGTGATTGTGAGTGCCGTACTGATATGGCATACAACTCTTACCGTTGATGCGTTCATCCTCATTGAGATCAAGCTCCCCGCAGCGAACTCGGATAGATGCAGCAGCACGCTGGAAACAGTCCGACTTACGTGAATACGATTCAAGTTGGTCTAGAAGTAGTAGTCCGCAAGGCAATGTTCAAGTTCGCAGCCATTCAGATTACAAAAGAAACAATCTTTGCTTTACCGGCATTTAAGATGACAGCGAGCTCTCCAGAGCTCCAAACATCTGAAAGTGAGAGGTATTTCAATGTTATGTAACATGCTTGAATGTACTTACCATCACGAATTGGTGAGGACCTTGCCTGCGCAAGAGATTCGTCCTGCCGGATCTTCGTCCATGAGAAAGCATGGGACTGGGTGATGGCCCAAATCAACACGGAGGTTGATAATTTTACTCGCTTCATTGAAGGTCAGAAAGGCGAAGCTAGACGGGTGAGACGAAAGAAGTGATCCAGATTGAACTTGAAGGTGACCAACTCGAACTCCACGTGGCATTTACGTCATCATAGCATGTGCGCTAATATGCCGGACAAGTCAGTCCGATGTGAGAGCCGTAAGTTCTCGTTCAACCACTCGACGAAGTCTTGTAAAGTTACGAGCATCCAACACACATACATTGAGAGACAGCGCAATTAATCCGTCAAACATGTCCCTCGATTCCACTCTCATAGTTCATCACCTGAATGATTCCAGGTCTCAGAGGATCCTATGGTTGCTGGTATGATCTCTTCACCGGTGTAACCTAGAACCTTTGTCTTAGAGATGATTATCACTGTAATTTCTAGGAAGAACTTGAAGTGCCGTATGAGATCAAGAAATATCAACGCAATGCAGATATGACCGCGCCCAAGGAACTTGTAGATGTAAACCCTTTAGGAACCGCACCTGTCATAACCGACCGTGGTGTTACCTTAGCAGAGAGCGGTGCCATCGTCGGTGAATTGCTGTTGTTTGTATATATACTGCAGACAGCCTTCCACTCACTTATATCCTATGGCGGGAATAGAATACATCATCGACAAGTACGGCGGTAGCAAAGCTCTTCCTCCGGACTCCGGGAAGGTCGATAACCTGTTCTGTCTGTATATCCTTGTCTTCTTCCCATTTCCCCTACTGACATGCATGTGAATCATATATCGATTTTTTGCAGTCACTCACTACGCTGAAGGTTCCCTGATGCCGTTGTTGGTGAATAAGCTTATCTTTAGCATGATACCGGACAGAGCTCCTTTCATCCTCCGGCCAATCCTCCGCGGAGTATTCAACAGTCTGGATAGTGCATTGATCAACCCCCGATTGAAGACCCAGGCAGACTACGTACGTAACACGCCGGCAAAGCCCGCGCAACGTGTTAACATGAGTACATCGAGCAGATTGAGAAACATCTTTCGAAATGCGGAGACTGGTTCGCCGGCGGACAAGGACCCACATCTGCGGATTACATGATGTCCTTTGCTTTAGAAGCATGGGCAAATCGGTCCCTTGATATGCTTGGGCCGAAAAGTGTGGAGTACGTAAAGCGTATACAAGCACGGTGCGTCCATTTCGCCCACGATAATTTGTTTCATTAGACCTAACTACATAACTCGCCCGCAAAAATTGAAGGCCGGCGTATCAACGTGTGAGTATCTTTTCCTAGATAACGAACGATACTTTTTTTACAACGTGATAACAGGCGCTGGAGAAAGGCGGTGAATACAAATATGCAAAATCCGCTCTTTGAGCCCCTTGACTTGGAGTTCAAGTAATATTGCAAAGCATGTACCTTATTGAATCGACCCGGAGCTCGGGGATGGATGCGTGTGACTTGAACGGGTTAGCATCATTCTGTTCTTCAATCTCTCTACACTAGTACATATGTACTTAGTTCGCCGCGTGTCATTCTACCCTGGATGGTTTGCCAGTTCTGATGTCTCATGTTCTCGTGGTCCCACGTAATTGTATAATATATCCCGTGGGCTGTCAGGCATGAAACACGCCGTCACAACGTGTGTTCAAGGTGGATGTATTACGGAGGCAATGACGATGATTTCGAAAAAACACTACGAATCTCGTGGCTACCTTAGCTCAGTGTAGAATAGGTGACAGCAAGTGAAAGGAATGGATACAATGAGGGATTAGATTGAATATAGTATAAGATAAGGTGATCCTATGGATACAACAAGGAGAAAAGACTGGAGTCCGAATGAAATCGGGTAATACGACGAAAGATTGTAGACGATACATGTGTAGGATGCAGTGAACAGAATGACAAAATGACAATGGATGTAGATGCAAGAGCCGCCAGCAGAACGGGGGTATGATGGAACAAATCGGTCTACGATGAAAGCAGAGCTCTAAAGACTCACAAAACCAAGTTTGCGGTATTATCCTAGCGACGTTCGTCACTCCGATTTTTTTTGATGGTTGCAACACCAGATGCAGCCTTGGATTCCCAACGCATGGGTCCTTCGCCCTCGAGCCAATCGCCCGTTAACGAATTCCTCTCAAAATCGCCGTCACGATAGTTGTAGCGTTGCTGAAGGAGTTTCAGCAATGGGTTCCTGAGGGCGGGGTCCATGCGGACGTTTTCTCCAGGGTGATAACTCCCGACACCATGTCGAGCAAGGCTTTCCTCAAAGAGAGCTTCTTCATGACTGCATCCACAATTAAGATGCCCAGGAGGAGCCATGCGAGGGGGATAAGCGCGGCGCTCTCGCCTAGAATCGTGCCATGCACACAATGCATTTCCTGCTCTGTTCAGCGAGCAGAAAAGTCTCGTGCGTGCCTCAGTGCGAGCGCGCCACGAGTCGTTGAACGATGCCGAATTGGGTGGCGAAGCTGCTGGAGAAGGAAGTCCGCTGGAAGAGGAAGCACGTGCTGTGGCACCATATCCAACTCGCGCGACTTCGTGTTCGAGCTCTCTAATGCGATCTCTCGCAGACTTGTTGATAAGTTCCAGTTCGTGGACTTTATTCGTCAAGAGCCGAATCTCCCCTTCGAATCTGTCTGGACTGGGGCGAGAGGAGCGACGAATGGGAATGTTTGCTTCACCTGTTGGTGGCGGAGAAATAGGCATAGCCATGTTCAATGGAGATGAGGAAAGGGATGAGGAAATAACTGGACGGGGCTGCATCATGGAAACACTTTGCGCGTATGCAAAGTCGGAGAATTCACTTGGTGAGGGCATTCCTACAGGACGGCTGGGGTTAGATGGGTATGATGGGTTATATGGCTGATAAGGTAAGAATGTGTTCGATGAGCTTTCGCTGTGGAGTGGGGTATTGGGCGTGGCAATATAAGGAGTGATGTTTCCCTCGCCAGGAACAACAACCCAGCTTCCTGAGAAGCCAGAGGTTGGGGAAGGCGTCCAAGCCATTCCTGACGGGGATGTTGGTGAATGAGGGGACATGCCGAGACCGCCCATTGCATTAGAAAGACTCGACGTAGTGCTCGCAGAAGGATGTCTGGCATCTCCACTGCCATACGGGTCCTGTTATAAGTTGTTAACATGATGTCCGGTAAGTGTTCAACATAAGGCTTTACCTGCTGCGAATAGCTGTCAGGAAACCGGTAAGACTGCTCATCTCCACTTCCGCCTCTTCGATTGGATCCACTTGACTGCATTCCACTTGCGTAACCACCTTGTACTGGTATCTGGTCGGCTTTAGGCGACCATGTACCGTAAGGGTGGGTCATGATGGACAAGTCGCCACGTGTGGGGCTGGTGTACGAAGTTTTACGCTTGCACCGCGGGGGTGAAGTTGCAGAATGTCTTACGTTGGAAGAAGATCGAGAAGGAGAAGGAAGACGAGAAAGCAGACTGTGAGCTGAGTCAAGAGACACTGGCTCGACTTTAACAGTGGGTTGTCGAAACGAATATGAGCCGCCATTTAAAGGTTTGGAATCGCCCATATCAATAGGCAGTGCAGGACAAACCATGGGTGGTTGTGGTGGTGAAGGGCACGGCGCGGAGCGTGTTGGCTACCTGGACGATAGGGTAAGAGCAATGATGCCAGGGTCGCGAAGGACCTTACCAGTGATTCAACGGGCGTAGATATAAGCACAGGATCAGATCTACCAGGCGACAACCTCACCGCAGTGCCATCTATGATTTCTCGGGGCTTGAATGGGAGTTCATACCCCCAAAGACTCGAAAGATAGCCTCGAGTTTATTATCTGGAGATATCGTAATTTCTTCTGATGCGCTCAACGAAAGGGTCCGGTGCCGTAAAGGATTGCACGAATGGCAGCTGGCTAGACATAAATCGTGAGACCATCTGCCAATGCAAGATAATGCGGCTCTCAAGTAGATCACGTTGAATAACATTCAGTCCGACGCAAGTCCCACTCACCGTAAAGACAACAAGGGACTGATCAATAGTTGGGATATTGTGACAGAGACTGCCGGTTCCACCCCGGACAGCCCAGTTGTTGATCCCGACGCCGGCATCTTTCAAAGGCGATCACTGTTGGGAGCACTGCGCTCTCCCACGTGTGCTCAACCCGCAACTTGAATATCTTATTCCTACGCCGCTCAAAATATTTTACAGTACTTGCGGAATTCGTATTACTACTACCTCAGACTCATACTAATTTTAACCTGGCAACGAGGTCTCAGCTCCGTAAACGCTCCAACGTATTTGTCAAAAGAAGCACACATCCAAGCACTAAGACATCTCAACTGCACATGCCTCTCCTGCCAGCGGTTGCGAGACCATTGCACAGCGATCGGCTGGATTTGACGCGGTCCTTCTGTCATACTCTATATCCCTGATCATCTTCGAAGAAGCCGTGGCGACCTCCGCGAAGAGCCTCCTACCGGTACAATAGGTTAGCGAACCGGAATCAGCGACTGACGGTGACGGGGTGGGTCGTGATAGCGTGTGGGAACTGCGTTAGAATGGCTCTGCCCATGGTATCGAACATTTCCCGGCATAAAGTCTGCCCCGAAGGTTTTGATGCGTACCAGGGGAACCGTCAGGTTATACAGGGACGCTCCGAGTAGGACTTGCGCTGGACGAGTACAATTAGCCGAGATACTGTGGGCCAGCTCAGCCTCGAGCTCGTGGAGATTTCACCAGAGTATGTAGGATTCAGGTCAGATCACGAACTGACTGGTATTTGCCTGTGCAGCGTGTCCACGGAAAACATTTGGGGCTTCAGTTCGAATAGTTTCATTGCCGGTGCCTTTGTTGATCATACCTCGTCATGTGCCTCTTTCACTTTCGCAGTAAGTGAGCATTGCTGCAAACATCGGAGGTTTGAATCTGGAACCAACAACGTGTAATTAAATCTAAGAGAAGCGCATCAGGTAGGCGGGGCACTCACCAAATATCACGATTTCTACCCAACCATCAGAAATCGGGTACAGCATCGCAAGTATGCAATATGACGATCTCAGGCCGGTGCTATAATCTTGCCAACGCGAAGGGGATTGTCTAATGCCGGTCCAGAGATAGACGGCGCAAGTCCCTACATTGACGCGAGCGTCCCGTATGGATGCCTCTTTTGTCAAGGGGCCATGCTTGCGACGACCACAGTGCATTATCCTGATGTATCTAGATCTCAGGGCTAGTCCTACAAACGTTACTGTGGTAACTGACGAGAAGACTAAACACTGGGCATGTGCAATAAACGGAGATAAGATTTCTTTGACGCGCCTCACAACGTCCATCAATGCGATACCTATGTGTACGAGTGTTCGCAATCACAGGCAGAGCAATCCGTGCGTTAATTAGTGCGCGACGGTATCTCTACTGAATGTATGGCTTACATGGTACAGGCAAGCATTTACTATAGGGCAAGTGATGTAGGCGAGAAATCATGACATATTCCAGCGGATTAGAAGTTCCACAGAGAATGCTGCGCCCCTGTCATATATCTGAAACTTTTACCGATATTAGCTGCAATGGAGACGTAAGAGGATACCTCACCTCATCTTGATATTATGCAGGCAACCGGGGAGGAAGGGGGCGCAGTATGAGCGTCGTTCAGTTGCTTCGAAGATAGCGACCGGTCGACGCCCTCGGAACGCGTCCGTGGTCCTCCAACAAATGACATTCGTCAAAGATTTGCAGTGTCCGTATCACGACCTGAGTTCTCTTTGCCAATACTTTGGTATGAATCACGGTGATACATTGTGGAGATAAATGAAGCATCAAGTTTGAACGTAGGAGAGATTGCCCAGAACGTTCGATAGTTGTACTCACATCCCATTAATCTCCGAAACGTAAACGATACAGCAACTAAGCTTCATCTAGTCCGTTCTGCTCATAAGTGTGAATGTCTCGCCATGGCTTGCCCTTCGGCAACCGTCGACTAGATTACCGGCCGTCATGAGAAGAAGTGCAAAAGTGATAGTGTGAATCTTCACAAGGCACCTAAAGAACTCACCTTGATTCAGGAGGAATATCAACTTGGCCTGAGTTCATATCGATACTAACAAAGCGTGTAATTTCCACGGCGGGTCGCCCTGGGCATCTGGTAGCGAGAACATGAGATGTAGGACAGCGGAGTTTGTGAGACATACATTCTGAATATTCTAGGCACAGGCCAGCAATGATAAAGTGGTCTCCCTGCTGCACTCTCTGCATCACTCTTATCTTCACTGCAAGTGTACTGGAGCACCTCAGCAATGCGACATTTACCCCTGGTGGTTGAAGAGGACATTGTAAGCGCCCGTTTTACCGTTATACCGTTTTGAGGAAATGATTTTGCCCATGCACGTGGCGTGTCGAATCACTGAAAAGCCGTACGATTTTCTCGCTAAATCACCCATCCTCGTCCTTTACCACCACCATCACCATCTTTCAACACCTACATCCTCTTATCAGTCGAGAAAATGGTCTTCAAGGTTGCCGGTATGCTGAAGTTCACGTTTGTTTTGAGTCCCGCTTACAGTGATACCAGATGTCTCTCTCGCTGCTTTCGGTCGCAAGGAGATTGAGATCGCTGAGGTGAACAAGTTTGACATCCTTTCAATCTACACATATGTTGAACTTCATCTGGTAGCATGAGATGCCAGGTCTCATGTACATGAGGCAGAAGGTACGTGGACAGGTTCTACTGCTTAAGATTGTTGCTGATGGGAACATGATAGTACGGCGCTTCTCAGCCTCTCAAGGGTGCTCGTATCGCGGGTTGCCTGCATATGTAAGCCGACATTGGCACATCAGTACAACCACGGCTTACAACATTGACCGATAGGACTATCCAAACGGCTGTGCTCATCGAGACCTTGACCGCTCTCGGTGCTGAGGTCACCTGGTCATCCTGCGTGAGTCCTTAACTTATTGCGCTTGTCCGCTCTTTGACTTACGCATCTTGCAGAACATCTTTTCCACTCAAGACCATGCCGCTGCTGCGTATGTATATACAACGCCAAGTTTATGCAGACTACTCATGTTTGTGATTCAGTATTGCTGCCACCGGTGTCCCCGTCTTCGCATGGAAGGGCGAGACTGAAGAGGAGTACAACTGGTGCATTGAGCAGAGCTTGGCTGCATTCCCCGGTGGACAGTCATTGAACATGATCCTCGATGACGGAGGAGACCTTACCACCCTCGTTCACGAGAAGTACCCTCAGTACTTGAAGGGTACGTTGAATCCGTCCCGTGTCTGTAATTTATTGACCATCTGATAGATGTTCGCGGCCTTTCCGAGGAGACCACCACTGGTGTTCACCATCTTTACAAAATGTTCCGCGATGGCAAGTTGAAGGTGCCTGCTATCAACGTCAATGACTCCGTCACCAAATCCAAGTTCGACAACTACTACGGATGCCGTGAATCCCTTGTCGATGGTATCAAGCGCGCAACAGATGTTATGCTTGCCGGAAAGGTTGCTGTTGTTGCTGGGTTTGGTGACGTTGGCAAAGGAGTAAGTAATCGTTTCGCTTGGTCTTCTTTTGTACTGATCCCTATTGTAACATCTAGTGTGCGGAGTCACTCAAATCCTACGGTGCTCGTGTCATTGTTACTGAGATCGACCCCATCAATGCCCTCCAAGCCGCGATGGCTGGCTACGAGGTCACTACCATGGAGGAGGCCGCTCCTCGTGGCAACGTTTTCGTCACTACTACAGGTAACAGGGACATCATTACTGCCAAGCACTTTGAGGTCATGCCAGAGGATGCCATTGTTTCTAAGTAAGTTGTTTTCTACGCTGTATCGCCATATGCTCATGGCCTTGTAGCATTGGTCACTTCGATGTTGAGATCGATGTCGCTTGGTTGAAGAAGAATGCTAAGCAGGCTGTGAACATCAAGCCCCAGGTTGACCGTTTCACCATGGCATCTGGCCGTCACATCATCCTTCTTGCTGAGGGTCGTCTGGTGAACCTTGGGTAGGTTCTACATCGTTATCGACATACCGATAACTTACTGACGTTACTCTTGCTAGATGTGCTACCGGTCACCCGTCCTTCGTCATGTCGTGCTCCTTCGCCAACCAGGTGCTCGCGCAGATTGCCCTTTGGACTAACCCCAAGCAGTTCCCTCTCGGGGTCCACATGCTTCCCAAGGAGCTGGATGAGGAGGTCGCTCGTGCCCACTTGGAACAGCTTAACGTCAAGCTCACCCAGCTCACGCCAGAGCAGGCATCCTACCTCGACATCCCTGCGAGCGGACCCTACAAGCCTTCGCACTACCGTTACTAGATGCAACACCTCGGTGTCGCGCGCATGTAGCAAGTAGTGTATAGGCGGCCTCAACGAGCCCTCACTTGACAGATTAATGGGATCTTAACATCTCATTCTGCGCAGAAGACAGGATCTCAACGTTCCTGTAGGCATGGTCAGGTCCGGGGCGGAGGGCGGATGTTATGCACTGGGATAGTCGGTGGTGGGCCTCAACGTGCCCGTGATGTGCTCGATGTTAGGATTATCATATTGTTTCGATTTGTCTTGGCTATTCATTCAAAGTAGTCATGGTATTGAATCTTGGAACCTGTCGTTTTCGAATGAACCATCGCAAGGCCATTCCTCGTGGATGGTTTGATGCAAGATATACAATCTCCTAAGTACTCCGCAAGCCTCCATGATGGATATCGCGCTAACTCTAGGCTGCATTGCCTCCCGCTAGCAAACGCGACATCATCGATCTTCCGCATCCCTTGATCCCCATCATGCGGGTAATTGTTCACGGTTGCATGGCTATAAGTAAGTGTAAGCATCATTGTGTCCCTTATTTGAGTGAACACTAACCCTGGTACATCGAACCTGAGTCTCATTCTGACGATGACAGACGTTTCTGCCCTCGGTCCTGTGGACCCTTTATCTATTCCTGACGCAGAGGAAGAGAAGGCCGCCCCATGGATCGTCAGGAAATTGGTCGGGGTAGGCGATATTCTCGATATTCCCTAGCCCATTTTCAGTTGAATATTCCATTGATTTGCAGTCTATGACCGGACGCATCGTTATGTCTTCCTGGGAAACTTTGAGGGCATCCGGAACAAGTGTAGTCTGTTTGTCACCTGTGAGTGCTTTCCATCTTCCGATTTCACTCATTAATATTATGCTAAGAACCTCGTCACGCATAACAGTGGGGAGATTCATCTCCTCTCCTGCTGCCCTGTATACGCTTCAGAGATCTCGCAGTGCATACGATCATAGCTGCTACGGTGCGTCTACACGATAGTTTAAAGATATCATGTGTAGCTTATATACTTCAGGGAGGAGCTGCAGCCGTCGCTGCGCCGGTCATGGGTCCAGTTTCCGACGCGATCTTCACTTCGCTAGGAGATACTATCCTAGTCGAAATGGGTTTGCACGCCGGGTTTGAGATGACGACTAAACTCGCAAACGACCTGGTTCTCGACAAAGCTGTAAACGCCATCATACCCATCCACTCCAAACAATTGGAAACTACAGGCATCAAGGAGTTGCTTATAACTCTGAAATATAAACACACAATGCAGGATGCCGCCCTGGGTTTCTATCGCAGTAGCGTCCATAAGTCGGTATACCTATGCGTGGACTGGATTGTACAGCTATCAACTAATCTCATCTGTTGTAGGGATGCTTCACTGTTTGCCAACGTTATGGATTATCTCGCCATTGAAAAGGGATGGTTCTCTCCCTACCTCTTTGCAAGTGCCAGAAGACCTATAATCCCTCGCTCGATGAAGCCTGACGTCGTATTTTGTCACGGTCCCTTTGTCCCAGGTAATCTGACGAAACAACTTGCCGTATTCGCATCATACTGAGCTAGACATAGGGGATTACCGTCTTGGGGAGACCTTGCTTGCGGAATCCAATCTAGCCATCACCTTCGCTGCTGCACCACCATCCCCTCCACCACAGACCGAGCCTACCTCTTCCCATCGACTATCACTTGCAGTTCCCGAGTTACCTCGCCTATCAAACATGTTTTCTAGGTCACGGACTCCGTCCCCCGAACCTGCACTTACGCCTTTACCAACACCCCCAACTCCGCGGAGGATGGTGATCGTGGTGGTTGGCCTGAAACCGCACAGAGCGGGAATATGGACTACGAGCGCACGTCCATCCGAAAGCGTCATGTATTATCAGCTGCTGAACGGTTGCCCGGCAGTTGTGGTACCTGTCAAAGTGGGATCTCCACTTGTGGCATGGGACGCCCTCACACTGGAGGAGTTTTGGAAGATCGCTCTTCCAAAAGAGGGAGAGTCACTTGAAGGGTGCAAGTTTGACGGGATCGTGAAGGTTCTATCCGAGTATCTGGACCTTTGCGTTGACTGGGCCAGAGTCTCGTTGTCTAAGGACCCAGAAGAAGAGGTACTAGAACCGAGCAGCTCAGAGGTCACATTTGACGATCTCAAAAAGAAGAAATTAGCCGTTAAAGAGGCGATAACCTTGCTAGTAGCTGGCGCAGTGAGGAGCGGGGAGAGCAAGGATGTTAAAGACAAAGTAGATAAGGGTCGAAGTGGTATAGCCATGTGGCGAATTCCGTGAGCACACAGACAGGGGTGACTAGGTATTATATACCACGTGTGTAGTACATACTATCCTACTTCTGTGGGTACTACTAGGAGGAACCGAGCAAGGCTCAGTTTTGTACAATCTGCAAGTGATCACCTTCCAGGACTCCGATATCTTTCAAGATACCCTCGGTTGTTGTCCAGAGTTCTTGAGAGAGCTCCTCATTACAACAATCCGCGGTGGGGCTGTTGCTCTTGCCGATTTTCCCAGACGGCTCTAGATACGCACCCATATAAGCCTTCGAGTTCGCCCGAACCTCGGGAGAAGCTGCGGCAATGATGGATGGGTATGCTCCCTTGGTTGGACTCGGGAACGCGGAATAGCTGAGGAGTAGGAACAGATTCTTTACAACGAAGTTTTGTTGTGCGGCAAAGGCCTTGTTGCCATCTAAGAAGAGTTTGGATAGTACCGAGTCTTGGGACGATGAACTAATAAGTCGACGAACCTGTATGTACGCCACCAGGGTTCAAAGACGTGACGATAATAGGGATGTCCTCAGCCACCAAACGTCTTTGTAACTCTTTCGACCAAGAGATTAGGGCCAACTTTGATAGCCCTGTTATGCGCCTCAGGATCTCCGGAGACACCAGTAATCAAGAAGTGCACCTACCGTATCTGGTGAACTTGGGTAAAAGAGTATTAGCATACTCAAGATTGAAATCATCGATATTGCGAAATCTTGCTCCAGATTTCACAGCTATTGGTGAACCAGATGCGACCTTTGACATACGTGTGAGACTTCTAGTTCATCAATAGCACGTGAACAAACCTCACATTCACGATGCGAACATCCGCATTTGCTTCGCTCGCTGTTTTCGTCATCAAAGGAAGGAGTGTATGCGTGAATATGACCGGACTGAGATAGCTGCAGGGATTGGGGGTTGTAAGATGCATAATGGTCTTTTCGCTAGGAGAAAGCGCACTTTACGACCATAATATCCTGGATGTCTATCGTCAAAGATTTAGAAGAGACAATCACGGCAGAGGTGAAACACTGCATACCATGGTAAGATTTGCCATAAGGTATGAGGGTCCTGAATCACTGAGTTAGAGCTGGCTCGTTTTATGGGAATATCAATATAAATTCACTGTGCTGCATTGTTGACTATAACCACACGTTAATTCAAGGAGTCAAATATATTGTGAGATCGTGGCGTACTCAAAATATCCAATCGTGTTTCATTTGACAGGAAATGTTCGGCGGAGGCCTTCGCTTTGGTCACGTCGCTGAGATCTAGGTTGAGATATTGCACTTCTCCTCCAGAATTTGGTCCGTTCGCTTTAAGACGTTCAATTGCAGCTTGTGCTTTTCCCTCGTTACGGGCGCCGATATAGACTTTCGCACCATGCTTGAGCAGATGTGCAACTGTGGCAAAACCTATCCCGGCACTGGGCAATTTTGGTCAGTTTTCCATAGCGTTAGTAAACAACTGTGAGACGAAGCTTACTTTCCACCTGTAACGATGACGACTTTACCAGTGAGGTCTTGCAGGTCTTTGTCAGGGTTGAAACCTTTAGAGAAGATGGAAAACATGGTGGTAGTGGCGTTACTGCCCGGTCGCCGTTTGCTCTCGCAAAAATGACAATATACCCTTTGAACGATTCTCAGGGATGGCTACCGGCTTTTACCATCTTAGGCAACGATATCGCTACATGGGAAAACAATGGCAACACTTGGCAACACTCCTCCCACGCCGCCGCCGGTATTACTAGCTCCCCATATGGTCATGCAAAATCTAGTTATATATCACTTTAAATAAGTAGACATTATTTACGTGAATAATCCGCACTTACTCATTGATACTCTCATTTATATTCTCATGTTGAAGTCGGACTCAGCCAGCTCTGTGACTCGGAAGTTCTGTGACCTTTACGTGACCCAGATGTCACCCGAGTGTGACACCTGTGCCTGGAGCATCCGTAGGCGACGTCACTGAATCGCGCTCGTCCGCGGCCGCAGTCTCCACCGACATCAGCCATCTGCATCAGGCATTTAAAGCCCTCACCCTCTCGCCTCTCTTCCACACAGCCTTGACCTCTAAACCACACCCTCGCACACCCTTCTCTACAACAATGGCCGTTCGTGCATCCGACGTTCTCCTCATCATCGTATGTCCCATTCTCTCCATGGAGGTCCCCCCCGGGCCAAGTGCTTAAGTCTGGTACCGGCTAGGTTGCGATTTTGTTCCCTCCAGCCGCAGCGGCGTTCATAACAGGCTGTAGTTGCGACCTACTCATCAACATCCTCCTCACAATGTATGTCAACTATTGGTTTAAATATGGTTGTATGCTGACTAGCCATTGCCTCAAAGATTCGGCTACTTACCAGGACATATTGTGTGTGACTGTCAAACATTGACCAGTTTTGTTTTCTGACCGTCTCTTCCAGCATGCCTTCTGGCTCATATACAGGAAGATGAAGGCTGAGGAACGATACGGACGAGGCGGCTTCCACTGTACGTCGTCTCATAACCACATCATTATCCTTATAACTAAAACTAAATGTAGATACTGGAAATGGTACCTACGAGCCAATCTATGCTCAGCCCGGCGTCGCCCCAGCGCAGGCTCCCGTCAACTATGGCGCTACTGGTGGTAATTATGTGCGGTAAATGCGCATTGCGCTCTTGATTTCTTGCTACGTTCTTCGGCTCTAGCTGTGGCAACCTGGGCCTGTCTGGACATGTATACCTTTGTTTATTATATGCATTCCTACTTGAGACTTTATAGTCAACTATTGGTTGCTGATTAAAAGCATAGTTAAGTTAAGGGGTTTGCGTGCGAATGCGAATAGGGTGAGTGGTTGAGCCATTTCTGCGTTGTAAACCTGCGCATCCCCCGCAGGCGGTCAACCAAATAGCGACAAATAAACGCGACGCGCCAATTTATCGAGCGCCCGACCAGGTGCAACCGCCCTTTTTTCCTTTCTCCTCGTCCTGCAATGTCACGGATAATGCCACCCCCAGGGTATCCCTCAGACTCGGCAAGGCAGCATCTAGACTGTTCTTCATCGTCTTTGGTAAGTGTTTGATTAGCAATGATTGGATTATCAGAAAGTGCGTCTTACTAGCGGCTAACGACCAGTGCTTCTCTTCTGTAGGACCCTTCCACCCGGCAAGTATATCGCAGAGAATTAGACAAGCATAACAGGCTCTATCCAAGTGACACGAACGTAAATCTGTGGCATATTCCAATTTGAGTGACTTTGCTGATACGCCATGATAGTTTCGCCTCCAACTACAACCTGGCTTTGGCTGTGAGTGGAATTCAAAATGAAGTGTACATAATCATCTTGACGTGTTAGAATGCAGTTGGAATCGTCGTCTGTCTTGAAGAAGGTTGCAAGAACGCACAAATCCCCCTCATATCGCGTATTGAGACTCCTGATGGCGGCAAAGAGACAGGACTTGGGTCGCTGTCCTCATACAGGGTACGTCTTTCAGAACACAACGGGGAGCTCCGTTGACATGGACCATATCTTGAAGATGCATATTGTCAACAATCCTGCGCATATAGAGTCTAGAGACGCTCGACTCAGAGAATGCTCGGGGGCTTCAGTCAAAGTAGAACATCGGGACAACGGCAACGACGTGTGTATTCAATTCACCGGCGTTTTCAAAATTCCAACCTTGCATACAGATCTTGTCTCTCCCCAATACGCCTGCTCGCAGGTCCAGCATTCTTCGTGCACTCGATGAAACGTTTGGAACAGTTTCGGCTGGAGTCTCGTTCGCTCGTGGTCTTCTTTCTCGTTCAGCGAGTGAAGACAAGCCTATCGTGAAGACTGAACCTGTTATAGACGTCATCACCATGAAGAGATCCTCAGACGTCACTTCCCCCAACGCCAAGAGGGAGTATGTTGAACCTACTATTCCTGCTAGGGAGGAGTCCCTTCCCGTCGCGAAAAAGTTGGAAGCACCGAAGATACCTTTCGGAGTCAATAATCGCGATAACGCACCTCATGAGCCGAAACCGTCGGGCGTACAGGATTCCGCAGAAGACACGCGCACGAGGTTAAAGGGCATTCAAACTCAGATTTCGCACCTACAAGTCATTTTGTCCAATGCAGAACGTAAGATGAACAAGTCGAGAGCGGATATAACACGGATCGTACGTCTGCGGAAAGAGATGCACGACCTAAAGGGACAAAAGGATATGTACAACGCTGCGCTTCCTTTTGTCAATGGGCCATTGTCACGGGGAGCGTCTCTCAGTGGCCACCCACGTTCTGGTGTGGCCTCTACCTCCGCGGTTCAGCTTCCGCCGACTTTCTTTGGTCGTCAGGTTACTCCTGCCAACGCAACGGCCACGTTTGGGCCACTTCCGGCTCCATGTATAAATTCAGCTAGACCGCACTCCCTTCCTCCAGTAAAAATGGAGACAGCACACTCTGTAGCCTCGGGATCGAACGCGCAGCTTACGGCCACCGCAGTCAAGACAGACATGGATGAAAGTGGCAACCCGGCTTTCGACTTTGGTGCGACGAATGGCACGGCAGTGCCAATGGAGTATGATCATCCTCAGGATGATCGCAGATTCGATACAGACGGTGACTTCTATGGACGCGGCAAGGATCTGTTTGTAGGACCTGTTGCGAAGGCCGATGAGTAAGTCAAATAATCTTAATAGTGCGACTTACGCTTACGATAATTCATTGTATGCAGCATCGATAAATTCCTCATCAGTGCCGGAAACTCTGAATCATTTGACGGTAACGCAAGCCTCGATAAGGCTTTGTTGAAATTAGGGTTGAAGGACTTGTACCAGCCATTGCCAGGGATGGAGGTCGCCTTGATGCCTCATCAGGCCATTGGTGTGTCCTGGATGATAGAGAAAGAGAAGAGCTCGTCTATGGGCGGGTGCCTCGCGGATGAGATGGGTCTGGGAAAGGCGAGTCCTATATTTCTATTCCCGTCGCCAAGGAGTCTGACACAGAGCCGTTATGGTACCCACCATGTCTCTAGACAGTACAAATGTATGTGCTTCTCGTTATCCTAGTCGTACTTGAAGTTGACTGACGGTATCACCTAGGATTGCACTCATCGCTACGAATCGCTCGCAGAATCCTTTAGGGAAGAGCAACTTGATAGTAGCCCCTGTCGCATTGCTTGAGCAATGGCAACAAGAGATTGAACTCAAGACGAACCTGGGCCTCAGCTGTCTTATATATCACGGTGAGGTCCTGTCCACCAGCTCAGTTTTGACCGTTCTGATTAAAACACCCGTCTCAATAGGATACAACAAGCCTAAGCGACTCGAGGATATCAGAAGATATGACGTCGTATTGACGACCTTCCAGGTAAAGTGATCAATTCCACCATGCCCATCCCCTCATTATTGAAGATAACTGGATTGGGATATGTTTCAGACTCTTGCTAATGAGTGGCCTGATGACGAAGAGGTAGAAAGACGAGAGAAGAGGCAAAAGAAGAGGAAGGCTAGAACATCAAATGGCTTTGTCGTCACTGACGACTCGGAAGATGAGACGAGTCCCCTAAAGAAGAAGGCTCGCAGATCATGTAAGTCCCCAATTTCCTGATCACTTTTTTCTGTCGGACATTCGTGCCAGTGCTGAATGGTGCGCTTCGCCCTAAGTGGGTCTGTTGTTTCAGATGGAGGTAAGTGAATGCCAAACTTTTTCCGTGACCGAAAGTCACTGATGCCGTTGTCCATCCACAGTGGTATGTTATCTCTGATTGTGATGTTTCGTATGGTCCGAGTCAAATCTCGTTACAGGTATAGGGTTTGCTTGGACGAAGCACAGAACATAAGGAATAAGAGGACAAGTAAGTCTAGCTTCTAATATTCATGTCATATATTGAACTGCGTTGTAGGGACTTCGCGTGCTGTTACGGCGTTATCCGCTATATACCGTTGGTGCCTTACAGGGTAAGTCAGAATTTTCCCTCAGGAAGTGAATAGTGGATCTGATACTTCATTTTTAGCACGCCTATAATCAACGGATTACAAGACGCGTATGGATTTATCCGATTCCTTCGTGTTCGTCCTTGGTACGACTGGAAGCCATTCAATGAACACATCGTGCTTCGAGAGAAGAAACAACGTCAGTTCCCACCTTTATCAATTTATAGTCTAACTATTACTAAAGAGTCTTTCCAGCGGACTTGGCTACACGTCGTCTACAAGCGATTTTTGCTAGTATTCTGCTGCGCAGGAAGAAGGATTCGGTAGGTTTTCTGCGATGATTCCGATGAGTGAAAACTGAAAGCTCCACTTAGCTGTTAGATGGCCAGCGGCTTATTGAGCTACCTATCAAAGAAGTGGTCTTGGTCAAACTCCAATTTACTCCAGAAGAGCGGGAGATTTACAAAATGGTAAGTCTTCCACAACCCAAACCGCCGACGGTCCCACTGAAGCTGTGTTTTAGGTAGAGGAAAGATCCCAAGCCATCTTCAACAAATTCCTGAGAGCTGGAACGGTACTCAAGTAAGTCCGTACATTCCTACTTTCACCCAGTAGGACTTATGCTCTCCGACATTGGCAGAAACTATCATCAAGGTTGCTTCAATCAGTTTCTTATATACCTCGGATATTGATATCGCGTGTTTACAGTGCTCGTTCTTCTTCTCCGTCTGCGTCAAGTTTGCTCGCATCCTTGTCTCATCCAAGAAGGCGGGTTTGCCTTTGCTGAACCAGCCGAACTTGCAGATACCGATGATAGGGAACCTGAATTGACTCGAGCTCGGCAGCTCGTTTCACCTGATTTCGTTCACCGTATGAGGGAGAAGTTCAAGCAGGTGGCGGCGGAACGCATGGCCGCCGAACAGAAGGTAGGCAAATCATTGGTCGATCCCAACGTTCTATACGTGACGAACTTCCTGAGTAGTCTGCGGATGCCACACTCGAGGGTGAAGAATGTCCCATCTGCTTTGACAACTACACAGATGCAGTACTAACACCTTGCGGCCACATCTTCTGTCGTGAATGTATTCGTAAGTGCTGCAAAAACGATGCCTCTCATACACATGCTCATTGGTTACAGTAAACGTTCTGAACGGCGCACATCCCGAAGAAGGGAACGAGGGCACTGCCACCTACCAAGCGGATGAACGCCCTTGCCCTGCGTGTCGTGGCGCGATAAGTAAAGATCGCATCTTCTCTCGTGCTGCATTCGAGCCTACGGATACAGAGTTGAATGGGACCATGGACGGGAGCAGCCACACCGATGAAGATTACGAGATGGCAGATGTTGAGGCGGCGGCGCAGACGAACCCGAAGGTCAATACTCCCCGGAGACCAAGAAAAAGGGTCTCAAGGAAAGTTGTGCATGGCTCGCCGGACTATGAAGATGACGAAGACATGAGCGACTTTATAATGCAAAGCGACGAGGATGAAGAGGAGAAAGATAGGCGTCGAAGGGCGAGGATCAGCCTGGGCAAACAAAAGGAAAAGGCGATCCTAATCTCTGACGACTCCGAGTCCGACGACGACATCGTCTACCGAGCGAAACGGGGACGCATTGCAGCCCGCCAGCAGGTTCAGCCAATGCCCCGTTTCTTGCCTTCTACGAAGATGAAGGTAAGTAGTCCCTCTATAATCTTTGTGTCTCTCTCAACCTCGGTCCAGTGCATGATGGAATCCTTGCGCACTTGGGCCAGGGATCATCCAAATGAGAAGGTATGCCTTGAATGTTAGTCGCCGAAGAATCAAATGTCTTATATGGTGTTAGGTTCTCATCATTTCCCAGTGGACCCAATGCTTACAGTTGGTATCGGATTATCTTACCGAGAATAAATTTCCTCATGTAAAGTGCGTCGCTCCAAGACAGTCTCAATATCTTCCCTCGACTAACAGAATATCTAGATACCAAGGTGACATGACACGCCGCAAACGAGACCAAGCAGTTCGAGTCTTCATGGCAAAAGACAATGCCACCATCATGCTGATGAGTCTCAAATGCGGTGGAGTCGGTTTGAACTTGACAAGAGCCAACAGTCAGTCCATTTCCCTCTTATCCATAGTGTTTTTATATTGACGATATCCACTATGACTTCACAGGGGTCATCAGTCTCGATCTCGGTTAGTCGTAGATATACCTTTGGTATCACTTTTAATCATGGCTTTTCGCAGGTTGGAGCGAAGCAGTTGAAGCGCAAGCTTTCGATCGTGTTCATCGTCTCGGTTAGTCCCTGCTTTGGACTGCATCATCGAAGATTGCTTACCCTCACTTACAGGTCAAAACCTTCCTGTCGTGGTACAACGTCTGGTCATTTCAAACACTGTAGAAGACCGTGTCCTCGCATTGCAGCAGCGCAAGCAGAACCTCGCGGACCACAGCTTGGGGGAAGGGAATGGCAAGAAATTAGGCAGTAAGTCATGCCGTACATAAGACACCACAATCCTGACAGCGTGTTTCGTCGATAGAGCTAACCGTGCAACAGCTTGCTAGCTGTAAGTACTTTGCGTATCAACATGGTAATTCATCATACTCATGTTTTTCTATCTTAGTGTTTGGTCTTGACCATAGAGGTCGCCTCCTGACCACGTAGTTGTTATCCCCTGAGGGCGAATTTGAATTTTCAGGTTTCTAGCCCACCATACCCGTTGACACATCTGTATTCAGTTCAAGAGTTTTGCTTCGCCAATTACTAATAGATTTGTAGCCTTAGTCGATTGCTAGAAGTAATTTATCTCCACAAGAAAGCTTACCTTCGTCTTCGGGCATTATTATTACAATATTACAACAGATTTGATCTTATATTTTTCTCAATGGTTGTTGGGTATAGGCGAAATGGACAAGTCTGGGTTGTACGTGTCTGGTGTCCAACTAGGTACCTGTTTTCCTTGCCACCACAGTCCTGGTCGGCCTATACACCCTTGCACTGGTGGATATTCCCAGCGAGCTTCTATTTCGCCTTGAAGAATACCCCTGGCACCACCGAGTGCAGGATTGAAGACAATGGAACCGAGAGCATCGTCTGGAGGTTCGTTATCCGCTGGATTAACACCATCATCCAGAGTAAGATTTGAAGAAATTTCAGGGACGTAGAGGAGGCATAAGGGTAATGGTGACGAATGAGCGCGCAATGTCGCGGATTTGGAGAAAGGCGAAGAGGAGAGTAATAGGCCGACAATGGGTCCAGCCTGCATTGCTTCTGTTGGATGGTTGGCTATATGCTGCATCGATGTAGCGTGACGATGCAAGACGCCTTCCATTTCTCGCACATACTTGGGACCAATTTTTTTCTTTTCCGCTTTACACTGCGCTAGGACACGCATACGCATGTACCGCGACGGACTGTGGGATGAGTCTTGACCGGCCTGGCTGATCGGCAACCACCACCATCCCTGCAGGTCTATTCCGCCATCATCCTTGCCACCGACACGTATCAACGACATGGAAAGGTTCTTCTGCAGAAGGTTCATGCATCGCTCTTCGAAAGCGACCCCTCTATGAACCGCAGATAGTGCAACGGAGGGAAGGGTGCGGCTTAGATGCGCAACAACCATGCACGCCTACAAATAGAGAACTTTCAGTAAGATAAGCTCAGGAATGAAATGCGAAGAGACGAAACGTGGCCAGAGTTTTGGTAGTGACAAGACCGTTGACGGTCACCAAATTCGAGAGTAGAGCGCTAAGTGGGTCCGTCCACGGCTAAAGCCGATCAAACGCCTGATAATCCTATTTTGGCAATGATTAATTATCTGCTTCATATTAGACGCTCATTCCCCGAGTATCAACAAGTTGAATATTAATGTTAGTGAATTCAAAAATTTAGGACGGCAATGTGAGCCTAAGGCAGTGAGAATGATAGTAAACGGTGGCTTTAGTCTTCTTGGCATGCTCCACCATCTTCTTTTGCTGTGTCAGTGATGTAAGGTATAGAGAATCGACTGTCGTGACTCTGGTTCAGATCGTTTGATTGAGCCATCCGCTACGAAACTATATCTTGAGGCCCGCGCCCCTACCTACCCCAAATTTGTCCAGGGCAGTTCACAGCCGAGGGGGATGGAGGTAGTTTGTGAGTTTCTCCGCGCCTGCCAAGCCTGAGGCCTGAGACTCGACTCTTGAGAGGTATCTGTAGTATTTCCTTGAAGTTCTAGTAGGTGGTCGCTAATGTCTGTGACACTTTTCGTCCTCTAAAGATATCCAATAACCACATATTTTGATTGAGCACAAATCCACGGAAGTTTCAATAAATGTAGGCTGTTCGACCCTGTTCGACCGTACACCGATGGTGATCATTGTGGGCGCTGTTTGTTGCGCAACTTTTGAAGCTACGACCAGCCTGAGTGCCACCGACCAAACCACAAACTATTATCTCAGTACTATGCTGCCGTACCAAGGCTTCAAAGATTCATCCAAATGCATAGAAGTGTGATACATACTATATATTAAGTATATGATTCCTAAGGTCCATTACTACAAGACTGACCATCTTGCGCAGCCTGATGGTTACCTCAGAAACCTGCCAGGTTGAACTGGGAATTCGCTAACTTAAACTCTCCGAGCCTCCAGAACGTGATTAGCCAGCGTAGCCCTAAATGGCCCACGGCTGGAGTCGGGCAAGGACGCAGTTATATGATCGTGGCGGTGTATATGATTAGGATCTAAATATATGTGATAATCTGTCTAACAGTCGCGCCCCCCATGGTATGGCAGCGCAAGAGTTGCCCCAACAACTTCCAGACCAGCCCATAGATCTGGAGGAACGTGGGAACCCTACTCGGTAGCTCTTCCCGTTCCATATTAGCATAGCGAACAAAGAAAGGAAACTGTCTTTGAATCAAAAGTGCCCTATTACAAAGTCTTTAGAGAGAAAACACGAACTGAATATACAGTAAATATCGATACACACTTTGAAATACACAAGAATATATACCACATACTCTGCCGACAACTACATATCAAGTATCACATAGTATTGCGATCAAATATTCATGCATGGCATTTAACACGCGGAATTGGCGAAAGATGATGATCACCGAGCTAGTCCTTCTCACGAATCAGAGGTGTCTGTGAATCAAAACTAGCCGGGCTAGCTAGATTGATATCATGGAAGTCGTTTGAGATTCGAGCCACGGGCGGAGACACGGTCTGGGATGGTGGCACAGGAGAAAGCACGAAAGGCGTAATCCCCAAGGCCGCTGACGAGGAAAGGTCGACTGCTTTTCTCGTAGAGAACGCCGGTAATGTGGCGGGATCAGGGATGAGACGATGCGTTGTGAACAGCAAAATTGCATTCACGAAACCTGTTAAGAGATATGAATAAGATGATGGAGATGTATTTGTCAGTGAACGTACCTTGGAGATTGAAGAGTGTGTCTGAAAGGATAGTGGCCCAGAAAGGAACGTTTCCACCACCGAATTCAACGAGGCGAGACAGAGAGATGGGAATAAGCAAAATGCTATATGAAACCTACTCCCATGCAAAGTTAGGCGGATCTGTCGGGGCCAGAAAGAAAAACAAGTCACGCACCGGGTACCAGACCATGCGTGCCGCTACCTGCATCATCGTTGAATCCAGCCAATCACGACTGATAGCAAGCTGCCAACGCTGACTTCGGGGAACGTAGCGAATATGCCAACCATCCTTCCCGCGTACCAAATTGCCACGGACGCGGAGTAAGATGGCAATATAGATGATGAAGGAAAAGCCTGCAGACAGCCATTCCTAGATATCGCCAAAAAGTAGAGTAAGAATACACATTCTTTTTGCATTTCTAGGTGTGTTGCTCACAAAGAAGTACTCCAAGAAAGTTTGTTCTCGAGGATAATTATCTGTTATCCAACACCTTCAATAAAATGTATTAGTGAAGGAATACGTCTAATATTGGTGTATCTCTTACCAATAGCCTGACGGACCGAAGTATGGGCCTTTTGCCTCGGACTGGACCAAGAGAGGCCCGGAGGCGACAACAAAGGCGACAGCCGACCACCCGGTGCAGATGGTCACAATTCGCCAGATAAAGGATGGGTTATTCCGCATGAAGAGGATGTTAAATATGTGCACAGATAGTACAAAGGACCTAGAGGTGCAAGCTACTTTAGCTTCGGTTTGAATATCCGTAGAAAATAGCAAAAAGTTTACCATAGGGCCATCCCTACATTTCCCGCTTGTTTGATACCTCCTTGGAATCTGCAAAAGCCCCCCTCCACGACGTCGCGATCTGCTATCCATTTCGCATTCATGGCCGACCCGATGGACTGGAAGATGTTGGCAACCAATAACGAGACAAAGTAGGGCATGGCTTGGGTCCGTATGGACGCGGAGAAGCGCGAGAAGAATGCCTAGAAAATCCAATGAAATCAGAGGTGGACGAACAAATATGCATACTGCGTACCACGAATATTGCTAGAACCGCGATGCCAGAAAGCAAGCCAGCAAAGACTAAACTCTGAAATAAGAGCTGGTCAGGACGCAGGAAGTCAGTTCAGTTTCCACGATAACTCACGACTACAGCTCTGGCATGCGCATCATCGTAGTTGGCGTCCGAAGCGTAAGCATAACTCGAGATGGAATTCATTGCGCGCTGCGCAAACAGAAACACCGGCACGCCTGCGTGAAGAATCAAAGAGACTTGCACGTCTCACTCTCAAGGTCGCGGGAGTGGGTCGTCCCTTGAGAAAATCCCGACGGTTTACATAGTTTGAGCCAAGTGCGCTTGGGAAAGAGTTGTCCGAAAGAGTGTCATCGTTTCTGATGATAATACCGACTGACTGTATCCAGGCCCAGTGATTTGATGAACAGTAGACGAGTCGATAAAATGAAAACGAACAATGTTAAGTTTGTTCCGGTTCAAAGATAGTAGCAAAGAGTTGTTCCGATATGATAAATGTGCAATGCTATCTCTGAATGTGAGTACTGCTGGTATGCATGCCCGTGGAAACCTGTGCCAGTGGTGAATTAAGCAGCGGAAAGAATAGAAAGATGGTTGATTTTTCCTATGAAACTCTGACCAGCCAAGATTGATTTGACTCGCCACTGGTAGAGGTGGCAACATACAAGGTGGAGGTGGAAGAGCGACAGCATTTGAACTCGTGCATACAATGTAACAATTTTGAATGAATCGGAGAGTAAGCGCTAGTTCGCGCCGGTAGTACGCAATTAAACGCCGGCGACCACGGGCGGCGCAAATGAGAATTCTCTTCGCCATCGCCTTGCTCCCCAACTCTTCGCCTGTTGCTACGAACGACAACCCAAGGAGCATCGCTCTTGCACTCCAGGAGACATCGGACATCCGGGTCGTTTCTGTCAACGACAAATTCAATCCAGGTAGCGGCCTCCCCAGAAATACATCCTGCATCATGGTTACCTCAATGCTACGTCTTAGCGCAACGAGGCTGACTTGGAGACGTGAACGATGTTGTCAATCAATATCCTAATGAATGGGTGAGTGACGACTTTTATTTTGTGCTGTTGCGTCCCTTGCCTGGAGATGACAATTAAAGAATACTCGGAGAGGCTTTCCTCGTTGAATGCCAAGTCCTCGCACACATTCCGGTACACTTCGAAGTACCATCTACAAGAAGGAACCGTTTGGGTGTGAGGACGTAGAACGGAAAGCTGATGGCTGGTTCAATGCAATCTGTTTCCACATCGATGACTGGCTGACTCTTCTGTTCCCAGTGCGGCTGAACTATCCTCGCACTCGCACTATGAGCTAATGTCCCTGATTGGCTTTCTTTACGTCATTGGGCTGGGCTGAAGCATGAGTTCGGACAAAGGTACTTGGTCCAAATTCAATTCAAAACCCTTACTCGCCATGGAGCAGTTCGGTCAGCCTCATAGTCCAACCACCTACGAGCCGCTCGGTCAGCATCTCGGTTATGAGTGCAAATCTACTCCCTCAATGTTCTCCGTCCTCAAGTCGCCCCGCTAATCAAGTTTCGCTTTCGCAAGTCATTCCTTTCATAATGCCCTCAATCCTCACAGACGCCACGAATGGTTTCCGAAATGGCCTACGACGTATGACCAGCGGACAACTCGTCGATCGACCTCGCCCGAAAGGCAAAGAGAACTACCCTTCTGATGCGCAACTTAATGGCTCAGCATCTCCAACGTTCAGTTCTTTTGACCCTCACCGCTGGGACCCTATCGACGGGACGATTGTGATCAAGGTCTCTGTCCCTGCCACGGATGACATCTGGCGGTTCAAGGTACCACAGAACATATCTCTGCGCGGTTTCCGTGCCAAAGTTGAACTGAAGGTTGGATTTGCGGTGATGTTCGCGGAAAGTTCCACTACTCATTCTCGACGAATTACCTCGGAAGAAAGCTTCAAGCGATGGACTGCGGGGCGAGTTAAGGACGGTAGAAATCGACCTTTGGTCGCTCTGAAGAAACAATATCATACAAATTCCTTCCCATCCACACCTACTTCGCCTCTATCCCCCACATTTTCGCCGTCGCTGTTCTCGCCTATTTCATCATTGTCATCTGCACTGTCTCCCTCGCCTCTTCCGCCGCTGTCTCCACTTGACCAAACCTTCGACCACCACAATCTCTCATTCTGATTGAATGCTCACTCTTTGGACTGTCACAACGTGCTTTCTGACACTTTGCAATTTCGTCGTGTTTGTCCTTCTGTCCTGCATGTCAAGTATGTACATCATTCATTGAGAAACATGTATTTCATCTAGTATACAATTTTTGTTTCCCGCTCAGGCTTATTACACGTTTCGGCTTATGACCAAAGTATCTCATACGATGTCTCAGCCTAATCCTTCACATCATTCGCCAAGTCAAGACAATGTCATGGCCGCCGGCGGAGATCGTCCGAGGCAGCATGTGAGGCCGTCTGGCACGCCAGAATGCAGCAATGCCTATTTCCTGGAGAATCGAATGTCCTGGAGGTATTGTTGCACACGTTGGATGGCCATGGCAGCGTCCCCGGAGAGGCTGTCAGCAACTGCGGTGTTGAGTTTCGAGGCCGAGGAGCTGACATTAGACGTCTCAGCAACCGGCTGGAGGGAGATATGCTTGAGATGACAGTAGATTGGCTCTCTCCGGTGCTCGGCGCACAAGTTGAGGAAGTCCTCGAGAGCGTAGCACATGTCCTCTATGTCATCTTCATGGCACTCGATGGACAATAGTTCGATGGGAGAGTGCGAGAGAGCTGACAGCGTTTCGGCGAGGTATTCCAGGGGAAAGAGCTTGGTAATTCGAAGTTGTCGAAGAGAGGGGAGAGCGCCTCCTACGGGACTGAGCGCCGAAGCTAATGAAGAGCTCAACGATAACTCTTTGACAGAGTTCCCGATGTTTTGCAGTATCCGCTCGGCAAAAACACGATTAGAATCTGGAGATTCGTAGCAACTGCTACCAACTTCCAGGACATCAAGTTTGCAAAGAGCAGGTGTGTTGCACCATCGCTGATCACCCATGTGCGTCTCACGCATGCGTAGAACGCGCAGTGTAGGGATGCGAAGGAGAGATGGGAGGGACAGATCAAACCCCAATAGTGGATGGGCAGGCAGATCATCATCCCCGGCAACAACAGGTATGAAGGGATATGATCCGAGTAGCTCGGGAGCATGCATAGCGGAGCGGGATATGCCATCAATGGTAAGGTCAGAGAGGCAGGGGAGAGATGCAGCTATCGACACGACCAAGCGCTCGCTCCTGTGCATAGCAGTGATGATTAGTGGACTGATTGTGGGGGCGAGCACAGAATGAAGACTCACAGCGGAGTGATATCTTCTCGGCCACAGTTGCTGATGGACAGCTTCCAAAGGGATTGGAGGTTTCGGAAGGAGGGGATAATACAGGGTTTCAAGGAGCCTGCAATGTGCAAGCTCAATTCTTCGATTTGGAAACATCTGCCCAGGAGCTGGGTGAGAGTATTTGTGACCTGGCCACAAGATAAAAGTCCGGTGGCTGATTCGGGTATCGTGATATGAAGTGTCCGCACATAGCAGCAATGCATGGGTGGGACGCTGGTCACAAAAGACTGTAACGCCTCATAACCGGTAAGTTTGATGTCCTGTAATCAACCCATGAGCGTCTGCCCGTCCAAAGGTTACTGGGAGCCACTTACTCTGAACATCGTCGGAATGGACAGAGCGTAAGTTTCGCGACTCGACTTCGCGAAGCTAGCTGTATTCTTCAAATCCAAGAGCTCCACAACGGAGTATTTCATCTCTGCAGGCAGAGAGTCCCAGGAAGTTGTGTGCATGTCGAAGGGTGTAAAGAGGTGTCGAGTGTGGCTGGGGGTAGTTCATTGCAGTAGCTTGCAAGGCGACGCGTGGCTTTATATATCTTTCGAAGATAGCTGGTCTTCCGGATGTATGATGGCCATCCACGCACATGCATCCGTGGCGTGTTACTAGTACTGCAGTGTGCGTATCCAGCGCCTGAGTAGGACACACTTCCGATGTTCCAGGATTGATGCGCTCGTCGAGCGATTGCAATCGGATCCGGAAGTAGTGGCAGATGACAGCCTTTCCAGTGCTCTGGTAACCGTGAGAGACTACCAATGTGTTGGGAGAGACTCTTACTGATGCTGGCTCGATGCTTTACCCACGCCTCCAAAGCTTGTAATCTAAAATCTTGGGAGATAGGGCTGCTTTGAGACATCATAGGTCAGTCGGCTATAGAATGAGTTTCACCACTTTGTCTGACCTCGATTACTGCCGATAGTAGATCTGTTGGTAGATGTTAACCGGGCAACGAGATACTACTGCCACACTCGTGAGATTGCTACAGCTGTACAATATCAGGTTGGCATCCGAAATCCGATTGCGTCTCAAAGACTCGGAGAACGGATTATCTTCTGGAAGAGGACCGGTTGCTCTCCGAGGTTAACGTTCACGTCCTGCGTCGTCAGTATCCACCGTCTAACATCCATCCGCATAAATAAATCGAAGAGAAGAAGTTGTTTCAGTTTGACGCAACGTCATACAGTATGTGCACGAGCTGACTGACTTAGCGCCAGTCATTCCAGACTAAAAGTGCCTAGTATCTCTAGTAGCATTCAGAAGTCTCATCCCAGGGGGAGTAGGATGACCGTGCGAAGCGGAGAGCATAAGTCGAGGTTTGTGACTACCTAGTCAGCCGTTGCCCAGTAGAATCAGACAGCGCTGCCTCCAACGGACAGCTTTATCGATCGCGTCAGTCAAAAATTTGACCAAAGCATGCCATAGATTCCGCGTACCATGGGGTCTGCTAGCAAAGATATGATATAGTGTCTCCACGGTGCTGGCATCGTGATTGTAGTAAGGAGGTTGTCTTTTTCGACCGTATAAGCTACGCACCCAAGGCCGGCGTGAGATGCGAGTATCGTGTGAAGTATAGACGTTATCAAGTTCTCCTCTATTGTCAAGCCGTCTGGAAGCCGTTTGCAGAGCGTCTTCCGCTCTACTAAGCTTTGACTCCTGAGATGTTATCTCATCTAAGCTCGTTATGACTGATATTCATGATCGATACGTACGACTCGGAGAATACTAATAGCACGATGACGTCGCAGTTCTGTGTTCCGTCTGAGCCCATGGTCGTCGTAAATCTGACCGAAGTCGAGATATGCCCTCAACTTAATGTCATGTACGGTCGATTGAAGAGTTGAACGATCCGTACGAGTTTCCTTGGGCAAACACGCGAAGAGAAAGCCTCTAAAAGCATGTCATATTTTCGAAGCTTTATTTCCGAGGATGAGAGCATACCGAATATTCATCATTCAAAAACAATTCCTGCTGTCTTCCGTCCAGAGCGTCTTGCTGAAAGGAGGACCAAACGTTGATGGGGTTGCAAACTCGCTACTGAATGGTCTAAGATCTTTAGTTTCCGCTCATCAGCCGACTCGGAATGTCCGAGTGCTGTGGCGTCAGAAGTAACTATACGTTCAATTTCCGAGGCTCAATGAGCTATGATCTGAAGCAACACTTACTGGTAGGTTGCCCACCGGCGCCACAACGTCAGGATGGTGATACGAAGGTGTTTATGATCCTTATGGGTCGGTGCTTGTCGTGCTGTTGGCACACTGGGATCGTGGGACTGAGCTCGAGACCCCACGAGTCCACTGTCTGTGAAGTGCGAGGGAATCGACGTCCTAGCCTCGGCCTGTAAGAGAAGCAACTTGAGGGAGATAGCAGGATATATGCTCACGATGTCATCGGGGCTGTATGAATAAGTGAAATGCAATGTTTCATGTGCATATGAACAGTACTGCGATCTTTAGGACCCTTAACCTTGGGTCATCAACACTGGAAAGGTAAATCAGTCCTATACACACGCTGCTACACACGGCTAACCTTGATTCGCGTGTTACATACTTAGCATCGTGTGTTTGTCGTTCATGATCTCCTAAAATCTCGATCTTGCGTCCTGGAATGGGCGACAACATGTAAACCCCTCGTATATCCGACATTGTCCGTCTTAAAAGCCCCACTTCTAATATTCCCATAACTTTCAAGGGGATCTAGGTCTAAAAGAGCTCTAGATCTAACTTCCTTCTCCCGATGTCGTTCGGATGGTCTTGCATGCCATGAGAGTACGAGCCATCATGGGTTCATGGTGCGTACGCGTCATGATATTTTGCCTCGCATGCGTGGCACGTTTAAGAGCCTGTGTATGGCTATCAGTTTAGTACAGGATATTCTGTTTCAAAAACGCACTTGCATTAGCACCCTCGAGCCCTGTTCCGAATTGTGTGCGTAATAAAAAGCGTGTTTGCTCGTGCTAGCGCGCTCTATGGGGTTTTGATGGTGCATCCTCGGGTCCCACAAAGGCTGGGAACCTGCATGCTAAACAAAAATATGGTCTGCGTCAGGGCTCCGAGAAGTGCTGTTGAGAGACTTGTTTATGTTGGTTTCGACACTGAGGTAGTATAATGACTACAGAAAAATTTATGGTTTTATGTGGAGAATGGGTTCGCATGCATCTAAGTAAACCGTTAGCAAATATGTATGTTGGGAAGGTTATCATTCGAGCTCGGTTTTACTGTCGACGGATGGGAGAGAGCCACAGTCACAGAAAGTCACAGTCGCCGCGGCGGAGCCTCCACTCCGTTGATCCTCCGCCGCATCAATGCGCCGCCACTTTGACCCGTTCTCATAACGACTAAACAATAATCTGTGATTGCTCCTCTCTGCCACCATCCGTGCACAAAACGCCTGCAGCATAAAAACTGCGACATATCAGTCCGTGACTCGGCTATCTTAACAGATTTTATAATAGTGACTCATCTGCCGACCGAGGTGAGTGTGCATTATGTGCTTCCACGACAGAACGGCAAATGTTCCCGAGACTCATCAAAGCTGGATCAATTTCTGTTCGGAGGCCCAGAATGAAATTGACTTATTTACTGTTTCAGGGAAATGTTTCCCTCTACCCGCTTCCCGCCTCGCGACTCACCGACAGATGCGAGGGAAGGATTGAGGGTGAGGCAGTCTATTCGACAATTCATACATGACAGTGGGGAGGTATGGAAGAGTCAGCAAGAGCTGCCACAGTTTTATTACCATGGACGGGAGACGGCATTCCAATGTGGCACTCTGATGGACGTATTGAATCGAGCAGTTCAGATCCGGAGAATATGAGCGGTTATCAACAAGATCCTAAAGTCGACCCCCTGCTTCACGCCCACTCACCTGTCGCAACTCTACACCTCTCTTGTTACCTGCACCTCCGTTGCTGAGTATACAGTTTACTTCATGCCTCGCGACGAGGACCCTCTGAACCGTGTGCTGGCACCGCCTTCTAACGAGACTCCCGATGATAGGGAAGCCCGCTTGCTTGCTGAAGCTGAGGCGAAAAGGATATCAGACGCCATAGACGAAGAGCTGCAACAACAGCTCAAAGCGGAGAAGAAAGGTGCGAGGCCTATCAAGATCCTCCTACTCGGTAAGCACAAACGATTTGATTCTTAAGTCTACTTGTTGATGAGTCGATGAACATGTCATTGCAGGTCAGAGTGAATCAGGTACGCTTTTTACTGCCACTGTCTTTGCAGCGTGCCTGTCGCTGAGCTATCTGGAACACAGGCAAATCCACCACGTTGAAGAGTCAGTCCACTTCCGCTTAAGTCTGACTGACTAGTTTGATTAATGTGGGATCTCTCTTACAGACTTCCAACTTATACATTCTCAAAAGGTGGGGCTCTTTATCGGATTGGATGGGCCCTCTTACATTTTGAGAACGTCCTTAGGCCTTTCGTACAGAACGTGCATCATGGCGGGCTGTTGTATTGCTCAACGTTGTCCGATCAATCCGGGTTATCCTTGAAGCCATAGCCGACGTGCAGGCCCTGCACAACGCATCCCCTAGTGCATCCCCGATGCTCCAGTCTCGTACCCTCCCGGGCTCAAGGCCTTCGTCGTCACCGTCGTCACCAACTTCGCCTGATGATGTTCCCCGGCTAACTGCGGATCACCTCAAGCTAAGGATGAGATTGTTACCGCTGCTGCAAGTGGAGGAAGTCTTGATACGGAAGCTTACACCACCTGGATCAATCGAGTATGAGGCGACGAGTCTTACGCAGATCACGAATATCCCGACAAGTTTAAAGGAGAAAGAAGTCGTGGTGAATTCACAGTTCGCTTGGAAAGGTCTATTTAACAGATTTACGAATCGGGAAAACGGCGATGCAGAGTCAATCAATTGGGACGATCCCGATGTATGTTTCTTTTTATGTGAATTTGAACTCAGCATGATGTGCTTTCAGGACCCTGGGAAAATTATTCATGCTTGTGGAGAAGATATGATTCATTTGTGGGCTGATTCTACTATCCAAAAGGTCTTGGAATACCAGAAGATTAGATTGCAGGACTTGCCTGGATTGTGAGTACTTGAGTCCCGAGTACAACTTGAGCGATATTTTTATACAAGCCTTATCTATCAGCTTCCTTGACTGTCTAGACAGAATCACCACCCCGAAATATATACCTACAGACGGTAGGTCTGATCGATTTTCCTTCTAATTATGTTTTTGACGGTTTTTGAAAGACGATATCTTACGTGCCCGACTCAAGACTTTAGGCGTGTCCGAGTACCGTTTCCAAGTCAAAGAAGGTGTGTATGATAGCTTCTCAAACTTCCAGGTGCAACTGCTTCAAAAGGGATTATCTAACATCAGGTTTTGGCTCCTCTACACGTGAATGGAGAGTGTACGACGTCGGTGGCCACAGATCTTTGGTAAGTACGTTGCTGTCACTTTTGGGGTGGTCGATCTGATTATTTGCAGAGAGGTGGGTAAATGCTGATTTTGGACATCTATCTCCGCTCACATTTCACAGCGGCATGGGCACCCTTCTTTGACGACATGAAGTGAGCCATGCGAACGGAAGGCCTAGACGTCAGAAGCTGATAACGTTCTCGTGCAGTGCTATCCTTTTCCTTGCCCCGATCAGCTGCTTCGACCAGGTCCTGGCAGAAGACCCGATGGTCAACCGGCTGGTACGCATAATCCCCCACATTTCGTAGCACTACACGTGACAGCTTACTGGCTGCTTGTTATGACTTATTCAGGAAGACTCCGTCCTTCTCTGGAAGTCCATTGTTTCCAACCCGTTGTTATCTAGGACGAGTCTGGTGCTCTTCTTGAACAAGACGGATATATTAAAGGCGAAGCTCGCTGCTGGAATTCACTTTGGACATTATATCGTTTCATATGGAAATCGCCCGAATGACTATGAGAGCACCTCAAGCTGTACGTATAGCGGGTGTTCCTCTCTCAGCGGCCATACTGAAACAATCTTCGTAGATTTGAAGAAAAAGTTCAACCAGATTCATAAGGAGCATTCACCAGAAACTCGCCCGTTCTACTGCCACTTCACCACCGTCACTGTAAGCAATGTTGTTCTCCTAGCGCGTTCCTGGCTGAATTTTATGACTATCTCGCAGGACACCAGGGCCACATCTCTCATACTTGCGGATGGTAAGCGTGTATAATTATATCCGGCCCCTTTACCTCCGAATTTCACTCACACGACCGCTTCCCCGCAGTGCAAGATACGATCGTCCGTAGACAGTTGCAAGACAGCAAGCTCGTCGCTTAAAGTGGGGTTGGTGCGAATTGCACACTCGCTTCTGGCCTTTGTGGCGACGTTGGCTAAACCCAATATACCTCGGCGTCATTTTGTATGTGGAACATACAACCCTGAGTCCATTTCCATCTTTTCACCTAATGCACACTACTGGATCCTGGAAGCTGCCTTGATTTTTGACGTGTTATTCCCTTTCTCTAATCTCCGGTTCCCTTCCATGTTATCGGTTTCCATTCCTGTAATAAGAACACTGCTGCGCAATGGAGTTTTAGATTTCGCGGTGATATTGGGCGATACTCGGTGGAGCGTCAGCCCACTGTGTGCTGTCTGTCTAGGCTTCTGGACCCTGTTAGACTCGCATCGATCGTGCCTAGTTGAGAACTTTGGCGTTGAACCCTCAGAACGCTATTCAGGGTATTTGAAAGGGGTAAGTAGCCTCGACAGTCGAGAGATCTCAGAATCACACGGGCAATTAGAGATCTCGCCGCATCACTTAGGATCGGACGGTCATATTAGTATCTCACACGAAAAGGGCGAGCAGCAGATCAGGTCGCTCTAGCCGCATGAGAACTTGCACGTTAGAAGTACTCATGCATATCCGACCCGGAAAGAACAACTAGGATGGCGATCTTCGAGTCTGGCGTTCGAACTCTTGCACGTTCGAGACCATTCCGCGCGGTACAAGTACATCGAACCAACGCGTGCGATTCTCAGGCTTATGAGATGAAGAGATGCGTACTAGTGATAACGTGACCAATCGCCCCCACGCCTGGGTCAAATTCATCTGCCAACGGCATGTAGTAGCATGTAGTGACTTTGACAGTGGGCGCAAGTTTATAATTGCGCCCGGGGGGCTCAAAATTACTGAGTCGCCGGGAGCATATGGTTGGATTTGTTTATGACATGAGCTACTTGCCGAGTACCCGGCCCTTGGACCTTCCAGCCAGCCAGAACTGGGTATTTGCAAGCTGCACGCACTAGTATCTGATGCAGCGAGTAATAGTTTGAAGGACAATATTGACACTACATTGATTGTAGTAGCGATCGGCGCGCCCGCCGATACAAGGGGCGGGTGCATATCCTCAAAAGGAAGTCGCTTTAGAGAAATTTCGTATTCACTATCATCAGGAGGTAGCTCATTGCGTCTAGTTGCTCGATAGTCCATCTGCACACAGGACAGTAGACAGCAATATTGCTAGGAGCGGACGACGGCTAACGAACTACGCTGGATTGTGACTTGGAACCTTTTACCCCACAGAATCCATTGAAAGTATGATACTGATTGCAAGATAGATGACAGGAGTCCCGACAAAACACATGCAAGACTATGAGTAACCCTAAAATATGTTGGAACGAGGTAAAGCAAAGATAACTAAAGGAGGATGATATTATAGACTGATGCAAATGGGAACACTCGTGCCGTCAGAAGCGGACGCCCAGGACGCGACGGCTGAAACAGTGGGGTTAATCTTAAATAGATGAAAGTATGGAGAAGCCGTATGGCTCACTTGTGAGATTCGACGTGTGGTTTATTCGTTGAGTTTTCCTGGTTCGGAGGAGCGTTCTCCTTTCCCTTCCGAGCGGCGCGGCCCGAGCGTTTGCCATGCTGGGGTTTCTTAGGAAGTACTCGAGGCGGGGGCTGACGATCCACGAGGACTTGCATAGCTTGCGACAAAGCGTCACCGTTTGATGGCAGTCCGTCCAGTTGCACAAGGGGCGTTTTAGGTCGGGGAGCCTTCCATAATCCACAACCGGGGACTTGGAGACTGTCCGTGGATGCAGTAGTAGGAAAAACGGGATCATTCGAAACTATAACAGGAGAACAGCAGGATATGACGATGGACGGCACGACGGGGGCCGCAGCTGTTCCAGACACAGTCCAGTTGGGAATACTGTGGGTCGGAGGCGTGTTCGAGGGAGGACTGGACCGTAGCGCCTTGAGTCTTTGGATGGGTGCCCTGATACTAGAAAGATTGGGGGATAGCATAAATTCCGACTTAGTAGTGCTAGATTCGGATGACGAAGGCCGGAATGACGGTAGATAAAGGTCTGAATCGTTTGGCATGGACCTCGTTACTTGAAAACGGGCAACTGGGCGACTGTGTAGGTGAACTCTCCAGACGATAGTAGCAACCCCAAGGACTAGGATCAGGACCAGAAAGGACATGAAGAGGTATAGCCCGAGTGAGCCATCCAGGGGATCTTGTAATTTGGCGGCAGTTTCAGCATCGGGCCCGGGATGCTGCGAGGGTGCAGGAATAGACGAGAGCGGGTGGAAGTTCGGAGGAAGGCTCAGAGCCATGTATATGGTGTTTTGTTCAAAAGACCTGGCAAGCCGAGGGTAGTAAAAACATAGCAGGTATCACACATAGCGGTTGACATGCCACATCGGCGAACGGAGAAGCTGACGGAGGCAAAAAAAAAAGTTATTGGAGATTAGATAATCGCGTGGAACTGCGGGCGTCTTCCGCCTCCCCAACGAAATGCTAATCAGCCACGTGGAAGTGTCCCGCTGAAGCGGATGTTCCAAGGCAAAGTGTCGGCGACTGCAGAATAACTGTCGTTATTTGTTATGCAACTAGACTCATCGAGGCAGAGAATAGACTTGGTGGGGTATCCGCAGTGATTCAGAAGGGGAGGAGTCGTGGAGGTGGTGAAGTGAAATGCCGCGCTAAGCATGTGTGCTGCGTTCGGCGGGGAACCCCAACAGAAAACAGTGTGGCGCGTAGTGGACAATATAAAAATCATTTCTCACCCGTAGCCAGAGCTATCCCGCCCCCTTCCTTTTCCTCTCCTCTCCTTCCACTAGACCATGTCTTCCGTCGTCGAGACGCGAAAGGCAACGTCCAAGGTAGACCCCGTCACGGCCATGAAAGGTTCCGTCAAGGAGGAGGTCCCCGCTGACCTCAACATCCCCGACAATTATGTCACCTGGACACTCAAGAACCAGAAGCCTCTACCTCCTATCACCCTTGAAAATGTCCTCCAAAACATTCAGTGGCTCACGTTCGCCATCCTTACCATCACCCCCTCCATCGCCATTTGGGGCCTGTTCAATGTTAAGCTGCGTTGGGAGACCGCTCTTTGGAGTGTCATCTACTATTTCATAACTGGTCTCGGTGAGTCATACTCCTCCTGCTCTTGCGCACAGCGTATTTCGATGTGTGCTCTGACTAAAACATGTGTTATTTTTAGGTATTACCGCGGGCTACCATCGCCTTTGGGCACACCGTTCCTACAACGCGTCAAAACCTCTGCAGTACATCCTTGCGGCAGCTGGCACTGGCGCAGTCGAGGGCTCTATCAAGTGGTGGTGCCGTGGACACCGCGCCCACCATCGTTATACCGACACCGATCTCGATCCTTACAATGCGCACAAGGGATTCTTCTTCTCCCATATCGGCTGGATGCTCTTCAAGCCCCGTTACAAGCCTGGTGTTGCTGACGTTAGCGACCTAAGCAAGAGCGAGGTTGTTAGGTGGCAACACCGTTGGTATGTCTGGCTCATCCTGGGCTTCGGCTTCGTGGTTCCTACCATCGTCGCTGGTCTTTGGGGAGACATCAAAGGTGGTTTCTTCTACGCCGGCGCAGCTCGGTTGTGCTTCGTCCACCACGTACGTATATTCCACTTGCGATGCTCCATTATATGTTCTTATTTTATCTTTTAGTCAACGTTCTGTGTGAACTCACTCGCGCATTGGCTCGGGGAGGCACCGTTTGATGACAAGCACACTCCGAGAGATCACTTCGTTACTGCGCTCGTCACTGTCGGCGAGGGTTACCACAATTTCCACCACCAGTTCCCTATGGATTACCGTAATGCCATCAGGTGGTATCAGTATGATCCCACAAAATGGTTCATTTGGGTGTGCTCCAAATTTGGACTTGCGAGCCACTTGAAGATTTTCCCGGAGAACGAGGTTAAGAAGGGCCAGTTGACGATGCAGCTAAAAAAGCTAAGGGAGAAGCAAGATGTTATCACCTGGGCACCGAATGTCGATGACCTCCCCATTATTAGCTGGGAGAGTTGTAAGTAACATGCTCTTGGTGAAAACATCCCTTATCTAACTGTGGCTCTAGTCCAGGAGCAAAGTGCCAAGCGACCGTTGATTGTTATTGCTGGCTTCATTCACGATGTGGCTTCATTCGCCGATGAGCATCCTGGTGGCCGCCATCTTATTACCAAGAACATTGGTCGTGATGCAACAACAGCGTTCTTTGGTGGTGTATATGATCACTCAAATGCTGCACATAACGTATGTCGTCATTTACGCCTTTTTCCCCCCTCGCTGCTGACCGCTGTCGATTTCAGCTGCTATCCATGTACCGCGTAGGCGTGCTTCATGGTGGTATCCAACACGGTCTCCAGGACAAATTAATACCACCAGCACAACGTCTCCGTATTGCGCGTTATAACGAGATGGGTGGATACTCATCGACCGCCCTCTCGGATGCCGCAGTATCCGATGGAGAGGGGATGCTCGGATGAACCTTCCCCCTTCAATGATGACATTTTCACGCTTTATATACATGTGTTTTAGCTTTCGCAATTGGTGTATCATGTTCAACTTGCATATAGGAGGAAAGAGAAAGAAGAGCTTTGGCTGGAGGAAGAGTGAGCTCTACGCGACTACGTTGATGTTTTCCCCCCACTCGTTTAATGGCACGTCCGAGCCCAGTGTATGCGTCTGCATCACTTGGCGTGTCCGTTTGTACTTAGATGTCGGTAGTGTTGTAAGTAGAATCCGTGCCGTACGGGTGGTATTCCAAAAGAACTAGGACTGCTTATAGGATGTAATCAATGACCATATTAAGGATCAGAATGACATCTCTGAGATGTGCAGGTATGTACAGTATATATGTTACAGTCCATCATTCTAAGAATTCTGAGGGCGACAGCACTATTATTACATCCTTACCCTTCATGACGGCTAGCAAAAATCCAGGTCCAATACTTGTGGTTCATGCCTCCTCAGCGGAAAGTTCCTTCGTGAGCTCCTTCACCCTCTTCTCCCATCCATCCACCTCCGCAAGCTTCTCCTCGATCGCCAGGATCTCCCGGTCCATTCCCATTCTTTCCTCTGCAGTACCGACTTGCGAAAGTGTCCACGAGCCTTTGCCGTCCCCTGCTATGGTCAGCAACTGAGTGTGGTACCTCATGAGAGAGGGGCTGTAAACAACAGCAGCAAAGTGGTCAGCCACATGGAATACATAGTGTAGTGCAACGAACAGGAAGAGACTCAAGGCTTACCGGAGAGAGATAGTAATCAATGTGATCCCGAGAGATTTGGCGTGCTCGTACATCTGGCCTTCGACGTCGCTCGAGACTGCGCTTGTACATTCTGCCATAAAACATGAGATACGTCCATCACATTAGGATCTTGGCTGTGTGAACGAATCAAAGGGTGTAGGCTTACCGTCGAGCACAGCAAAGCTTGGCCGGTGGTAAAAGACTCGCGCCATACCCATCTACAACGAAGGTCAGCAGAGGTAGGGAAGGAATGTTAGCAAGGAAAGAAGTGCGAAAGCACTCACACGTTGCTTCTCTCCACCGCTTAGAACGTCTCTCCACTCTTTCCTTGTACTCCATCCACCCTCGCGGGACGGCAGATAAGCCAAGTTAGCCGCGGCAAGTATACTCATCAGCTCGTCTTCCGTCATTCCAGATTCTACGAACTGCGCGTAGGTATGTGGGTAGATGATCCTGAAAATACAAAAGATATGCGTTAACAAGTGTTCCCATCCAAACACGATGGATGAATGACCCACTGATCAAGCAATGTCCCCACAACCATATATGACCTCTGGGGAACAACAAACACACCCTTCCTACCTCCAGGCCTGCGCACCTTCCCTTGACCCTGCGCAGCCCAAAGGCCTGCAAGAACCCGCGCCACGGCAGTCTTTCCGACACCATTACTTCCGGTGATCATCAAATGCTCGCCAGGTCGCAAGGATAGCGACAAGTCTCTCACGAGGACTAGTGGGACGCCTACGTTGGCAGGCACTCCGACATCTACGCGAGAAAGGGAGACTGTATCACCAGTTTCTCCCTGCGGGACGGGAAGCGGTTTGAGGGAGTGGAGGCCAGAGAGAAGAGTATATAATCTCGTGGTGAGGCCAGCAAGCTCCAGCAAGTCTTTGTAGGCGTACATCAATCTTCCTCCAGCGTCGGCGAGCGACAAGAGCAGTCGTCTAGAGGATATATATGCTTGAGTGAGAGCAAAGTCAATTGTTGACAATAATGAAACAATGAGAGGAGCAACTCACTCTCGGTACGGTTGGCGACCTGGTTGTCTGTTTTCTTTTCGTCGACGCCTGTCTGGATGCCAATGTTTCGTTTCCTGGTCAGGAGGACGGGAATGGCGATAAGAGCATAGCCTGCAGCACTCCAAAGGTATTTGATGACATAGTCTTCAGTCCACTCGTAAGCAATCCGTATCTGAGAAGAAGGTTAGCTTTAAAAATGTCTGGCTTGGTCGGTGTTACCTTGTAGATGGAGTTGATATGTTTAATCAAGCGGAGGTAAGCTCGCCATAGAATGTCTCGCTCTCTTGAGCCCCCATTGTAGAAACTGCATAGCCAGATGAGGACACTGTCCAACTTGCAGATAAGGCAGAGACATACGCGACTTCTTCACTCTCCCGTCCGACGCGACCCATACCAGCACGATATTCCCCTTCCAGCCTTGCCTCAACCGCGGCAAGACGTCCAAAAGCAGGAGTGACAGCACGCAAAATCCGAGCAGTCACGTAATAATTTACGAATAGAAGTAGGGTACCGCGGACACCAAGTGTTCGCGATAGCTGGGAGGTAAACAAGAACATATCTAGCGAAGGCTTCAAAACGTTCCCGCTTCAAATTAATGGTTAGTTGGATATCAAGCCAAGAGATATGTAAGTGCCTATACGTACTATACTCCGGAAAAGCTATCGCAGAATGCTGCGATGTCGGATGTAATATATTGATCCACGCCATCCAAACCGCCTTCGGGTCCGACACGGTAATATCGTAGGTCCGGAGCAGAGGTCAGGTAGAGATCATGCGTGTAACGTGTTAATCGTGTCCGAAGACGAAGGGATAATTTGGACTGAAGATGGTGTATCTGTAGGGAGCCGGGGATCAGTTTTAGATCCAATCAAGATTTGAACTGTGGCTTGACCATTGTATTTGTGTAGGTGCTCGGAATCGCCAGTAAAAACCAAAGACCAAGGTTTCGCAAAAAGCCTTTACCATCGGCACTAACGATGTCACGAACAAGCATGCCGTCCAACCGAGCAACACCTACGCTTAGCATTGTACGTGACACTAGAAAGAAAGAGTGTAATAAAAGGATTAGCGACTCTTTGGAATGCCATGATGAGAAAGCTATCCGAAGGATGGGCAGAAGCTGTGCGAGGAAACTCCGATCGAGATTCGGTTTGTGAGTTAGTGAGATGGGAGGAAAGTGCTTTGCATTCGCGCGGAGCTTCGATGCAGGTGTTGGTTTTATGTTGACCTAGAAGCATAAACATGAGTGTATTGCGATAATGGAAAAGCTGTGAGACATGTGCATGAAGCTGCATGAAGAAGTAGATGGTACATATAACATTCCAACTGACAGATATTTGCCGCTAGTAGCATTCCAATGTCATGGTGAACAACCCCCCCGCAAAAGCGGCTCGTCTTGGTTTTGCACTCTGCAAGACTACCAAGTGGCAAGCCTAAAATTCACAGAGCCTTTAAACCACCAGATGTACGAGAGAACGAACCTGAGAGATCCCTTCGCGATAGGGTACAAGGAGTGTCTTGCTCCCGTCTGCCTCCTTAACGTACAGCTGTTGCAACGCTTGAGCTAACTCTTCCGACGATAGATTGTGTTTGGAAGTTGATCCATATAGTTTGGCATATATATCTTTTGAAAGCAGCTGCAAAAGACGAGATCGCAAGAGAAGCACCGTGGCGAGTGTTATTATCAGAGGTCGTCGTTGGCGGTTCACAGCGGGTAGTAAGAAGTCCATATCCAGGGCCATATGGTGGTTGCAGTCAAAGAATGAGAAACATTCAATCTAGAGGGGAATGGATAGCCTAATGTCCTTGACACACTCTGACACAACACTTGGAAGTCGCACTGAAATTCCAGCCACTGACACGTGAAAACGAACGATCAGCTCCACATGGCAATGCCCAACATGGCTCCGCGCCACACTAGTACTAGCTAGTACTGCGCTAGAGATTTTGATCCCCTCCGTCCACTCACAGTGGCAATATTATACTAGCTCCTTGTGAGTACAACACAGCCTTATTTAACGTGGTGGAAACATTCATTTAATCATCTTACAATGTTATCGCAGTTTGGTGCAATGGACGCTCCCACGAAACAACCTGAAGCAGGGTTGTCCGCCACTGATTTCCCGAACGATGTATGACCGTCGTTTCCCAAGGCCCCCAAGGCATGTTAATGATGCGGACCCAGGACATCACAGATGCTACTGCGTCGCTACTAGGAGCAATTGAACGCGGAAACGACGGCCTGAAGGAGCTGCATGAAGCGCTGCATGCTTCCAATACTATAGCAGAGATCGTAAGTTTCTTTCCGTGTAATTGGAATACATTCGTCTGAGATGTTCAAAGGACCCTCTCATAGCACTACCAGTGCTCTTACCATACCCGGGAGATGCAGCTGAGTCTCTGCTTGACGACATCGCGGAAAACTGCAGTGCGAAGGAACTAGTCATCGCTATCCAGGAGGCTGCAGAGCGGCTCAAAGGCAGTATCGTGAATATGTCTCAAGAAGAAGATGCATATGAAGATGATAATGACAATGGGGACGAGCTGACTCCATCTCAACGAACGGCTCGCATACTAAGATCATACGCAAAGAGTTGAGTGACTATACAGTAGAGAATATTCGGGAGCTTATGGTGTGTCTTAGCGATCCCCAGGCTGAAGAAGGGTAAAAGATCGACTAAAGATGTGTTGAGCTCACTTGTAACCGAAGTGGAATCTCTCATCCCCTTTCTGGGGCAGAATGCAGATGCCGATGATGGTCGAGAGCTTGTACTGGCGGTATCTCTTCTGGTATGTGCAGTCGAGCCATGGATTCGAGCCGATTCGAACGAAAAAGATGCTGCCGTGTGTTGCATGATATTTTTATATCCTATGCTGTGCTCATCCGTACCTTTAGAACGTGCTATATAACCTTACCAAGTCTACCTTGGAATCATGCATAAGCAGCATCAATTCTGACGTTGTACAGAAGGCTTTCCAGAAACAATTCCCACGTTTCGTGCGGCCAGTACTTGATGAGCCGGCGTCTTCACAAATACCTAATGATCCAGCTGCAGATACATATGTATGTATCGCAATTCTGTCCTTGCTTTAATTCTGACGTCCTATAGGCTTCTCTTTCTCAACTGGGGTTCTCAGCGTGCGATTTCGAGAATGACCCGTCCATGGGCTCGCTCATACTGCTCGCACACGCCCCGTCATACACTCCCTCACTTTCCACACTCAGATCATTCATGCCTGTCATCATTGCCTCCATTCAAACCTATACTGCGCTCGAAGAAACCCTCGTCATCCTGCTCAATGCATTAGGACCTCTACGATCCTTGAGCCCACGCCTTGACCTCTCAGAGGCCCTCGTGACTCCGCTCATACACGTACTTCCACCGCTCGCAGGTGTGCATCCAGACCCGTCAATTCGGCACATCATATTCCGGCTACTCTCTCTCATTCTCTCGTACACACCTTCCCCTCTCCGCTTCCAGCTCCTTCAGGACTTGATCACTGATCCAGACGTAACGCCACAAATGCGCGTCGCCGCCATCGGCCTTGTGAAAGAAGCAGTATTAGAGAATCTGTCAGCATCTAAGTCGTCTCTTGGTGGAGAACAACTTGAAACCGCCTTCACTTCACCGAACTTTATGCAGATGTTTTCTCCGATTATCTTCAAGCTGGATCTTCCTCAAGCAGACGGACAGGAAGATTTAGACCTGCAGGAGTTTTTAGAGTCACCTGAACCTCTGCGACTGGTTGAAGGCCTTGGGCTATACTATGTTGTTCTCCAACGAGACGTGGACAATAGGGTAAGTCGGTTTACGATTCCGTTCCTTACTTATATCAAACCCTCTCAATTAGACGGGTATACGAGACCCCGATAGCATGCGCGTCATCGACAAAGAGTTATTGACTGTTTTGCGTCAGCAGCTGACTAAATGGAATGAGGGTATGTTTCCCACCAATTCATCTCCACTGCGTGGTAGCTAATATGGTACCCAGACCTGAATGAAACTCCAGACACGGCGGAGCTTCTTGCAAATCATAATGCCTTGCAGCTGGGCATACTTGAGATGTGGCTGGATAGGATACAATCCGCTACGGCTGCACTTTAAACCCTCCATATAACACAGTCGGCCATTCCACCCCTGTCATGTTCACTAATCAGGCTGTCGAATTGTTATATTCTATTGCTCTGCCATCTGCCATCCGCATACTAGGAGCTGCCGAAATCCAGCAAATATACCGCCACATTCTCTGAGCCTTGTTCGTGCCTCAACTTTCAGAGGATGTCATCAATTAATGTTGAATAACTGGCCTGAGATCGGGCCCGAGGTCAACAGATGGCCCTAGTGTAATATATCTAGACTCGTCCGAAGCGAACATTTGCCCGGTTCTATGGCACAGCATTCGCTAGCCAAGCGTTGATTGAAGCCAGACCCTGGGCCTGCACAGCCAACACAGTGTTGTCCACCACCCCGTTGGATGTGAGTAGATCCGAACAGTGGAAACCATCCCCCATAGCAAGCTGGGTCGTGCTCTGAAGGTCTGTTGCATTAGCGGAAACTGTCGCCCCGCGCCACGGGTCACCTATCATTACAAAGATGTTAGTATGTTGATATCGAGAAATAGATATGTTCACTGACGTTGGCCATTGGCAAAGAACAGTCGGTCAATTGCGACGTTCCAACCATCATATGCCGTATTGACCGAGTCCGCAGAGGGAGTTGGGGGTGAACTCCATGCGCCGGGGAACCTCAGCGTACATTGTCTCTTTATGATACAGTCAGTGAGCTTGTTGTTCAAGATGACAAGATTTCTTGTACTAACCTCGTCATAGGCCGGCTGGATGAGACGACTAACAAGAGTAGGCTGGTCCTCCGATGGGGTGCCTTCCTGGTAGAAACCAAGCTCGTTACACCTGTGCTAGGTATCAGTATTCCGGTGGATTGAGACGGACTAGTGATGCCCTTACACGATCCATAGCCACGATCGTTCAGCGTTGTCGACACTGGTATCAGTGTAGGATGATGAAGTTGCATCATACGTCCCTAGACAGGAGCTGGAAAAGGACCCATTAATAAGTTATAGAATCTTTCATATCAACTGATGAAGAGGTACAAACACAACATCCAGATCACCACAGACTAGGCAAGAGAAGGTTGTCAGTTAGCATCGCCAACTAGCACAGCCGAGCTGAGGCATGACAACCAACTTACTTTGTGGGTAGTATGTCGTTGTCCAATATGAGGCCCAAGCTTGCAATGCGATGGTGAGACCCCACCCAGATGCAGGCGCGCTTGTCCCATTCTGGACTTCAAGAGCATCACAGAATTTGAAGAACTGACCACCAGGTCCTGTATCAACATCCAAACTCTGCCAATCCCACAAATTATTGCGCACTTGATTTCATTAAAGTAAGAAATCGTTCGGCGCCAGATCAATCTTTCACGGGAGGTACTCACAAGATCCGGCGGCATCATCAAGGTGGGTGAGATTCTGCCAGCCAAACAGTGCCTTGAGTTGATCGATATCTGATGTTGAGCCATTGGTAAACACAGAGTCTATATGGCCAATGACGGCTTCGACATCGGCGGAGCAGTTTGCTGGCATGAACTGGCGAATTGGCTCGAAGTAGGCCCAAAAATCACTAAATAAATCAAGAGTTTGAGTTTGTGCGTCTCGAGTTTCATAGAAGCAGGACGTACACAGTAGCCTGGACAACCGCCGAAGATGCATAGCCAGCGCTGAAAAGGCCCGCTTTACTGCAACATGCGTTTAGACACAATTGAGCCATACTTGTATCAACTTTTAAGTTGTTCATCTTACTTTACCATGGTCCAACTGGTCAGCGCGCCAGAATAACTCCCGCCCACGAGCACCCAAGGTGTCGTCGCGATCGAGACATCATCACCGCCGGGCATAGGCAATTGAACATTCGTCGCAAAATACTCCAAATCGTCGATAGCCTGCTGGATAGTATGGTACTGCAAACTTTGTACCGAAAGGTCCGAGAATGGATTGGAGAGACCATAGTAGCGATGTTCAAGGACGATTGTTGCGCCGTGCTCTTGCTGAGCGATTTGTCCATTGATGGTTTCGTTGGTGAGGTAACCGATGTAAGCTAACAACAAGGATAGGTAAGCTATCCATAATATAGAGTCTATTATGTTGCTCACGTTCGGCGTTCTCCTCCCCAGGTGTGAACAAGATGATAGGACCCCCTAAGGATCATTCAAGTGTCGTTATAGATTCACCTCACATACAATCTCATACTATAATTTACCTGTCTCATACCACTCCCAGGTAGTCCAATAGCGCTGCTGGAACGTGGCCGAGCTAGCATTTGTGTGATCGATCGGTTGATCAAAAGTGTAGACGGTGCTGAGAGGGGGGAGGGATGCTCCCGTTACGTCCGTAGGCCGCCGATCATTTGTGGCAAACACTGGGACTTTGTGGAGCGGGGGGCTGTTTGCATGCAGTCTGCCATCAAGGAGTCGGGCACTGGTGACTTTGTGGAGCGAGGGACTAGTACTATTTGCATGCAGTTTGCCATCAAGGAATCGGGCACTGGCGACTTTGTGGAGCGAGGGACTGTTTGAATGCAGTCTGCCATCAAAGAGTCGGGCAGTGGTGAGCGTGATGAGAGGGAGGATGAAGGAGGTAATCTTCCACGCAAAGGACCACATCTTCAACCTGAGTTGGATTATGGCAACTTTGAGTATCGGAGGGATTGAATATCCCAGGAGGAATTCTGTTCAAGGTGAGCGGCGCATTGGCTAGCTTTTATATCTGCGGTAGTCTAGATACGGGATGGGATGTCAGATGCAGCGAGGGAGTACTACATGCCGCATTCCCTAGAGACTAGCGAGATAGCAACATCCTCCGATGGGAAGTTGTTGACGATATGTCTTGCAGGCTTCTCAGAACACTGATGGTAGTAAGTAGACGGAAAGTGTACTAGGCAATGTTCCCAGTAGTCGCCTGTTACGTTCGAGGTAGATCTACTTCAGAGCAATGTCCAGGAAAGAGGCGAGAGTAATCTGCGTGGCGTATGCATTACGATAGGTTAGACTTGTGCCTCCACCATGCGGAGGCTTTCCGAATTATTCTGTTCCTGCCTAGTGCCAATGCAGCTAAGAAATACCGCGAGTCAATCTTAGAATGAATATTGATATTGAATCAACTGACTTAGTTCCGACTCAAGCTGGGCTGACCAAGTCTCTTAGGCATCTGTGCCTCAATGATATGCTGCGAATCGAATGAGAGAAGTCATAAAGTTCGAATGCAAAAAGAAAATGAATACTTTCATGCCGGGAATCTCACACATACCCGAGTGAGAACATCAAATCAGAAGATGTTAGCTGCAGAGTAATCGAAGCATCTTGATAGTACAGCTCCGGAAGTAGGTGAAGTCCTCCTTACTGCAGCCAAGGTACCACCTAAGTACGAGGACGGCCTCTGATTTTTTGTGCGTCTGACATTACGCGACCCAACAGGTATCTTTCTTCAGGAAAAAAGTATGATATCTAAGGGCCTAGATGAGTCTTTTGTCCTCGTATATCGATACTATAGCACTCACATTAAGCAGAATACGATACAGTCCGAAATGAAGTGAGGCATTCTACAACATGACACATCGAGTTGCAAGATGGTATGATAAGTGAAATGACAATCGGGAGTTGATATTAGTACCTTCATAAATTGCAATATGTTGAGTACTATTTAGACAAACGTCCTTGACATAGGGATGTCATTTTGCATAGAGAGATACCCCTGCTGCCACATACTCAACGTATGACGTGGGTAGATCTTCGTAGGTGATACCAGAACCGCCTAAGACTCTATGCGTTTGACAAGAATTTCATTCAACCTCTTAGCAAGACCCTCGGTGAGCTGCATGATACCATCTGAGGTACATAACCGGTAGGACGGCATGGGTTGATATGTTTCCGGTAAAATCTAGACGGTTGAATACGATATGACTTATCATGGCATATCATTTTCATTCTAGATAACTCACTTTGCCCTCTTCTACCCGCACGGAGCCTATGATATCATCTGGGTCACCTATGCGACCAAGCGCTGGGATGTTGCGGTCATCTGCAGAAAACAATAGAATGGAGGTTAGACTGCAGGAGGAAGAGCATCGATGAGTCGGGAGACTTGGGACTACCGTGAATATGCATCCAGCCTTGTTGGGTCTGTATTGCTCCATTGATCTGAATGTCATCTACGCCATCGCGCAACCCACTCTGGACGGCTTCATGCAGAACCTCTAAGAAGTTTGCTGGACATATTGGTCAGTACTATTGTTAAAAACTCTCTTGCAACGGAGACGTACGGTTTTCCTTAAAATCATTCAATCCTGCCTGTTCTGATTGAGATCGGGTTTCTGCAGGAAGCCAGCCAATGATAGCAGGGGAGTCCAATTTCGTAGGGGCGTCCGGAAGAAACGACAGCGCGAAGACGGGGGGACTCTGGGAGACGTCGAATAAGTGGTAATATACGTCTGGCCGCTCCGGATCCGTGAACGAAGTTTGCATTCCTGTCGCCGAGGTGAATGTACGCCCATGCGACTTATTCAAAAACGATAGCGTGGACCGAGTTGATCTTGGACAAGAACGCACAGGGCGAATTAAATTAAGCTTAGGAGTGACATCGAGTGTTGACGATGGCGTATAGGCCCGTGAACTTGTGATCCTACTGCTGCGTGAAAATGTGTCGAAAGCCTTGAGCGGCGAATTAGCCGGTCTGATATGAAAACCAGAGCAGGATAGTCGGAGCAACACCATGGAAAATGACAGGTTCAACTTGAAAGTTGAGGGAGGAGGAGAGGAGGAGGACGTCTCCTGCGGCCCCTTCGTGAGCGCCTGCCCATCAAGTGAATCCCACGTGGCAAATTCAGACGGTATTCACCCAGTGGTGCCAGCGTACACACCTCTTCCTTGACCCCAAAGATACAGTATGTCGACTCGTTGTGACATGCAACTATCAATAGCACGGCCCATACAGTAACTATATCTGGGGGCGGAGCACCCACCGCGGTAACGGAGTAACATCAAGACAACGCTTGGAGTCTATTCAGAAAATCTTCGGACAAGCATTACCTTTAACTTCAACCACGTTGTCACACTCCTACTTGAATCTGAACCGGCTAGTTAAATCTCTTCACTGATAGCCTGGTCGCTGGTTAGTTTCTTGCTTGGTTTTCCTTCTCCGTATACTAATTACGCTACTGTTTTGTTGTCCAGCCTTTCTCTAGCAAGTCCCCAGTGCTTTCCCCACCCAACGAATAATTGCATACTATACGAAGCTCATCGCTTCGCAGAAAATTCACAAGTCCTCGCAACGATGAGCATCCGCGACCTTCCTGTAGAACTTCTTCTTGCAATCGCACGCTACACGCCGAAGGAATCTTTACATTCCCTCGCGCTACTCTCCAAATTCATGCACAGCGCAGCCAATTCTGTGTTGTACAACACTATTGTTCTTGTAGACCCCGAGTCCGCGGTCAAGTGTACCGAAACGCTCTCTCATTCAGATGAGCTGGCCCGCTTCGTTCGATCTTTCAAGCTCTCTGATATGGGCTTGCACATCATCAGTTATCAGGATACCGCAGATTTGATGGAATATATGCCAAAGAGCATAGAGCGTATGGTTCATCTCCAACGTTTTGCTATCGAAAGCTATGGTTTCTCTACTCCAGACGTCTTTGCTGCGCTCTCCATACACGTCACACCCACATTGAAGGCACTCACGTTTCTGGTAGAACATGATATACTGGATGACTCTATCTCGAAGCTGGAGAATCTTCGTCCTGACTTCAAGGTGTTGACTGAACTCGACATTCGGGTTCGTGACGACCAGGAATATCCTGCGCTTTACGTGGCTTGGATGAAGCATATCTTCAGTTCGCGAGCAGGCCGTTTACGTGTGCTCAATCTTGATTGTGGATCTGGTCATCGTATTCGAGAATTCCTCAGCACTACGCAGGGTTTACCTTGCGTCGAGGAGCTCGCCATTTCGATCTCATGTTTGGACCTTCCTTGTCTTGCATGCACTCCTCGCGTCACCAAACTCACTATCGGAGGACTGAAGCCCAGAATACCTTTGCCAGCGATACCCGGGGCCGGGTTTCCAGCGGTCACCCATACTTTATGCTTTTGCGACGTTCTCAGCTCTATCTTGACGGCTGCCCCGAACCGTCCAAAACCTGTTACTACGGTCTGCCTGGGTTTATTTCACGTGAAAGGGATAGTGGTACCGGCACAATACGTGCAAAGACTTCAGGGGCCTAGGTGGGAAGATACCCTACAGGCGATTAAGTCACTTCCCAACTCATCTGGTCCTGTCACCGACCTGAGCTTCTACGTTCACCAGATAGATTTCCGGGATCTCCCAGACGTAGTACCATATATCATGCATCTACAAAGCCTTTCGGTGTATTTTAACTGGTTTCATCGTGATGTAGGTTGACGTCGTCATTCGAATATCGCTACACTAATCCGCCTTTTACTAGGTCCGTTATCTGCATAACCTCGGCAAGACCTTCTTTGCCAGATTACCAAAATTGCAAACATTCGTGCTCTCTGGTGGCTCATGGTCGATACCCTACGATGAGAGCTTTTTGTTTTTCGTGTGTGGATGCCAAGGGGGGATATTGGAGCTACTGCGACAATGGGGGATGCACAGTACGACTCTGCGCTACGTCGCTTTCACTTCCACCTTCGTCTTCATGAAATCGGGGGGTGCCTGGGTGAAAATATACAATGGTGTTGGACATGAAGATGAGGAAGGGAGAATGATAATGAGGATAAGGGCAATGGATGGCATGCTTTACGGTAGTGGGTAAATATTGGGGCTAGGAGGCAGTTCATTACCTTGCTTGCCAAGGTCCTGGCCCTCCGATATATGTGCCTTGTTTTTGACAACCCGGGCGCTCTGTTGCTCGGTGTTTTTCGGCCCGCAACCGCTCAGTTTGTTTATTCCTCATTCTCTTTGCCCTCATGCCTTCCCCTCTCTACTCCCCTGTGTGGAGTATTATTATTATTATCTTTCCTTGTTCATTGTCCGTGAGGGAAACCCCCACGGCAGGCAATAGTTCTACAAAAAATTCCTTCTATCTAGCAAGTCATCTGAGTCATCAGCCTAAACAGCTATATTGTTGGATGTGGGGAAAGTGATTATTTGGTGCTATGGTAAAAAGACATGAAGGTTTGAAATGGATGAAACTGAGAAAAGAAAATCTAGAGGTAATTGAAATAAAATGAAATCATGTTGTTCTCAATGATAGGTCACAGATCTCCTGACGGTGTGTGAAGTATAATTGTAATAATATCACAAGTCATGCAAAGAAAAATACACATAGCATTGTTAGACATTCCAAAAAGTACCTAGAGTAATGAACTAAAAGTACTGGTAATAATAGTGAATAATCCAAAAGTATAATATAAAACCTGGTGCGAGAAAAAAATTCCAAAGCAAACTGCGAGCAAGGTTTAAGTCGCTACAAGCAGCCCTTTATAAGACATTTGGAGAGACGTGCATAAATTCATAGTTCATAAATGTTACCATTTAAGGAAGGTTGCCTTCCATTTTTGGGGCTATTGGCGCTGCTGACGTCAGCACGTCAGTTTCCGAGACGAAGTTCTTGCCAGTTGAGAGTGCACTTTTTAAGTGACCATCGTGCAGAGCTACAGCAAGCTCGCAAGGCCTCTCTGCACCTTCCGTTGGAATAGTGACAAGTCTTTGACACGTTGTGAGCAGATGCCTTTGCAGTTTCACTTAACATGCATCCAAACTGCGCACTCACCATTTTGCATTCATTCTCGATAGTCCCATTCATGATATTATACATGCACCGTTACGGTGATAGCGTCGAGCACGCGTGAACCATATACATGACAGCGTCTGCAAACTATTACCACAAGGGTATATGCGCTCAAGTTAATGTTTTGGCAGAAACTAATTATCAGACAGACCTCGGACGCATGCACTCAGGCTGCGTTGCACCTTTCGGTCCTTCTGCGCGTGAAGCACGGACTCGGCCATGCATATAGTCGCTGGGTGGCTCCCCGCTGGTCCGCTCTCCAGAGTTGAATACCTGATATTCACAGAAGCATGGCTGTTTAGGAAGAAACACCGTGCAGCGTGGCTATACGGAGGTGTTGCGTGAGGTATGTGAAGTGATGCTCTCTGAAGAGCGATGCGACTGAGCAGGCTTTGGCAGAAGAAATGAAGTGTGAGAGAGCGCCTTCAAGAGCGCCTGCGAGAGGGATATCAGCCGGAACGAACCGAATTCTGATTGAACTCAGGGCTGGGATGCTTATTGGTCAAGGAACGATCACGAGCGCGGACGCGAACGCGTTACAACTTGCCCTAAATGTTGGACTTGCGAGGTTGAACATCAACATCGTCCTCCCTCGGCGCTCAAGCAGACGTTATCGCTTTAAGGACGACATACCGTCACCCTCGCTTCTCCCCTTTGGCAGAGACACTCGAAAACATCCAATCTGATAGTCAAACCCCGTCTTCATGCTCTTGAACCTCATACCCCATGTCTGAACTGTCCGCCACGGATCCCTCAACACCGGGTCCCCGGTCTCCCCTTTTTGGCACCGCCACTTATTCGACTTTGACAACGACTCATACACTTATGTCCCCTTCACAGCGCTCTTCCACGTCCCTTTCATGTTCGTTACCCCTCACAAAGCCGGTCTACCATGTTAAACTCTGATGTTTTACAGATACAGATACTCCTTCGTACGATAGCGATGATCCCTCAACAGGCACACGCATGCGCAGATTGAATATATCTCCCGAGCACTCCTCTCGTCAGTCAGATGCGGACACCTATTCAGAGGAAGACTCGTTCGACGAGAGGGCAGAGGTAGCTGCGTTGCTCTCGGTGGATGACGAGATAGAGGAAGTGTTGGATGCATGGACTCGAAGCCCCCCTGATATCGACCAAGACAACCTCCCTTCAACGCCTATCGACCGTGATTGGAGGGTACTTAGTACTATCTCCGAACACACAGAAAACATATCTTCCCGCCCTACATCATTTGCACCAGCAGCTGGCAGCAGGCCCGTTACCATGCATTCTGCCCACTCTGGTGAAGCAAACAGACGTTCTGCTAATCTTTCTGGGACCCTTTTACCCTCGATACATGCTCGTTCTTCGACGGAGCCTGCGGGTCCCAGACCATACACACCCACGAAAGGTGTCAGCACCATTGTCGCTCAATTCGAAGCCAAGAGAGCCGAAGCGCAAGGTATTGGGTCTCCTTTTTTGCAAGGACATTCAAGAACAGCATCTGCGCCTACAGGACCGCGCTCCCCTAGTCCATATACGACGACGACTACAACGAGCCAGACCATGCCCACCTTGTCTACATTGACTCGGGATTCTGGATTCACAACGGGCTACACTACAAGTGGGCTAGGGAGTACAACAGGTTATGGGAACAGTTCGCGTCCATCCTCTCCAACGAAGAGTCGGACTGGATCTACGGTTTCTGGACCCCGAGCACCAACTTCTGTGTCTGGAATCTCTAGAGCGACACCAAGCACTCACACCCGCTCTCAATCCGTGTTCACTGGTACGCTCACAAGGACGGGCACTCCGACAACTACGTTTACGGGTCTCACGGGTACAGAATCAGTTACTGAAACCGAAACGGAGACAGGAACAGAGACAATTACTCCTAGGGCGTCGCCACTCCGTCGGCCGCAAAATTCACCGCGGGAGCCTCTTGCCCAAATGATGAATATAGTCAACGCATGGAAACGAACGGTGCCCATAAGGCGCAAGTCAGGACAATTTGGCACGTCTCCTTCGCCTAGTCAGACGCGTCAGGTGTCGCGTACGCTGCCTAGAGAGAGTGCAAAGCCAGCGACAGACGCTAGGACCAGTGCTGGCGCTTCTGGGTCTGGCTCAGCTGCAGTAAGGTCAGGTCCTTCGGGAAGTGGTACAGAGACTCAGAGCACCAGCGGACTCCCTCCACCCTTCGATGCTGGAGAGCTAGGAATCACAGGAGAGGTGAGTTGCCTTTAACGGATGTTGCCGATCTTGATGGGATCGTAGATCTGGCTGTATACTTACTCCGTTCTTCGCATTTCTTAGCCCATTGATATCGGACAGCTGTGGTATCTCAATGTTCATGGATCGGAACCTTTCAGATGGCAGCGCTGCCAAGCTATGCTGTACCCACATATGCTACTTTTGACATGGATTGCTCCTACTGGCGGTAGGGGTATCGTCACACTTGACCTTCTCAACTGCCTCGAAGTTCAAAGTGTCCCCTCTCCTACCCATCCTCTTTCGCGAGATGATTTAGGAACGATTGCCGCCAAGCGGCAGAGCGAGAATGCAGAAAGAGGCGGGCAAGGTGTATCACCCGGAGATCTAGGGTTGTATGAGACTCTCACTCCGCTGCACCTGGTGTACAGTGATGGCACAGAGAGACTTGGTACGGAATCCCCAAGAGAGCGTGCCGCATGGCGTAGTGCTATCATGTAAGTTCTCATTTTGCCCCTAACTTGTAACGGTTAACTTACGTTTCTTCAGAGACTGTATGGCGGTTGATATGTCAGACCGTTCAGACACGAGATCTCTCACCGGCTCCATCCGCACCATCCAATCCTCCGCTAGCAACCAAAGTTCCCGCTCGTCAGTCAGCGTCGGATCGGCGTCCACAAATTATGTTGCTCCTCTTGGCAACGCAGAATTCGCCGATCTAATATCTCTTTCCGGGTCAAGCTCACTATCCAGGCGTCCGTCAATGGCTTCGGAGAATACTCGAGCATTGGATGACAATAGTATCTTGAATGCCACACTGTTGCCCCAGGCGGATTCTCGCGTCATTCCCCCCAGTCGCATGAGTTCTCTCAGACGGACGAGCTCCATGACCGACCTCGATGAGGGGTTCAGCGCTGCGTTGAGACACGCGCGTAATTCTCGCCCCGGATTGGGTTTCGGCTTAAGCCTTGTGTCAAACGTACCCATAGGAGATGGCTCTCCCGTTACAGTCTCGAGTGGACCTCGTATCGGAAGAGACATATCGCTGACTCCGCCGCCGAGAGACAGATCGAGGGTCCGCAGTTCATCTGCCTCAAGTGCGGTCTCAGATGATCCCTTCTTCTCTGCGAGGAGCGGAACTGACACCCGGACCCCGACGTCCAGTTGGTACTCAACCAATTCGTCGTTTACCAGAGCCTTGACAAGCACAGAGGGTATCACTACCACAGGTACGATTGTCACTGGCGAGACGGTGCTTGACGTCATCTCGGGAACAGGCACGAACGTCGTAAGCTCTACCATGTCCTACAGAGGGACAGCGTCGGCCTCACTTCTTGGTGACTCGCATTCTGGCACGACGTCGTCCTCCCCTTCACGTTCCGGCTTGATGCGATCGAGAGGTATCAGGCGCAGGGCCCCAACGAGTACGGCCTCTCGCACTTTTACGTCGTCCTACCTAAGCGGTACAGAAGAGTCATCCGACAAGGAAAACTCTGACGTGTATTCTGGATCGGATTCCCGGGCGACAACTGACGGGCCATATACGTCCGAGTTCAGCACCCTGGATAGCCTGACAAGAACTGAGACGGATACATACACCTCGAGCGAATGGACGAGAAGTGCGACCCCCACGCCTTCTTCTGTCTCTTCTAGTCGTCCTATAAGTCAGACCGCGAGCACTGACGAGTCGGAAGAATTGCCTACTCCTTCAACTAGGAGTTCCGAATATGTCACAGCCAAAAGTCCCGCTACCTCATTCTCCTCGTTGCCGTCCATTCCATCCGAGAGCAACTACGACACCGCTGAGATCTGTTCGATGCCTTCGGAATACGTGACTGCGGATGTCTGTCTTACAGAGACCGACTTTGTGACAGTGGACGTCTGTCCAACGGAGGTGTCATCTGAGTACGTTACTTGCGAAATATGCCGCTCGGACACTTCTACCGAATATGGCACCGCTCAGTGCCATTGCCGCAAGAGCCCTGAGCCAAGTTCGAGCGAAGTCGGAAGCATTCTTACCATCCCTTCATTGGTTCCTGAAAGTGACGTTGGCGAAGTACTTCCGGAAGATATCCCCCTGCCGTTGTCAAGCCCGGCCACTGTTTCTAGCCTCCTGTCTGAATTGGAGTTGACACCAAGCCCGCAGATACCATTTGTTCGTTCGCCGTCCACGATGTCACCTCCTAGTCTGCCAGCGACTTCCACTCCTTCCATTCCTGCCCCGTCTCTTCCACAATCTCCAATCGTCATGCCAACACTGACGTCTATCTCTACCGTGTCCAGTTTGACGGAGTCGTCGGTCACACCTACAGTGACTACTGAGCTGACTCTGACGGTGCCTTCAACATTGCCGCTACCAAGTATATCAAGTCCGTCCATTTCTGAGTCAGTATGGGCTCCCGAGACGGATCGATCGTTTGATACTTCTGTGTTGCGTGCGTCGCCTTCCGCTCAATCCGCCGCTATACCGGAAGGCCTAGACATCTCATTTGAGACATCGTTCCTCCGACCGACTACCTCTGGATCAAGAGTCTCGTTGGTATCACCAATTTCAGAGCTTTCGACGCCCACGCCATCTTTTCCTACGTCCCGTTCTTCATCAGTTACCCCGACACCATCCACTTTATCTCTACCGGCCTCTGTTCCGACGCCTTCACCCGTACTTACTGAGGTGTCTCCTACTGTCAGGACACGAACACCATCGTCGCCTTCCACGGTGTCTCTAGTATCCGCGAGGCCATCTGTCACAGAACCCATATTGAGAGACATCCAGGCATCGCCAGAGGAGCTATCTACGATATCATCGCTCTTATCTGACCTTCCTTCCGTCTCTGCGAGATCAGTAAGTACATTTCCCTATATCTTAGCCTATCCTTACTGACTGACAGTTTTTCTAGTTGACCCCTCTACCACAGCCGCCGTCGCCTGTTCCCGCGACCCCATCGGTTTCAATCTCACTCAGTGTCAGCACTCCTCATGGCAGCATACCTTCAATTCATTCAGATCTCGACACCGTCCCATCGGAGCCCCCAGAACCAATTCCTTCTACCTCTCCTTCGAATATCTTGACGCATGACATAAACAGACTACTGCAATATCTGCATGATATTGACCAAGCTAGGGGAGAGGAAAATCAAGACCTGCGGGATAATGTACGTGAAATCAGAGGGCTGCTTGGAGACCTCTTGGACGAGGTGCGCCAGAGAGGAGATGTACCACCTCCCCCTCTGCACATGGAACAGGCAGTAGGCGGTAATTCCATCATCCTGTCTACGCCAAGATCCATGGCCGTCGAACCCCAGGAGCCTCCGGCTACTCCTAAGCCTGTCAAAGCATTACCTGACATCCCGCGCCTTGGCACTCCCAGATCTATTGAGCCTATCGAGCTTAGTCCTCCGCGCATTCGCGTACCGTCACCGGACACCTTGACGGAAACGATGTCATTCTTATCATCCCACCATTCTGACGATCTGAGCTTGTTGGAATCAGAGATATACCCTGTACAGGGCCCCGGTTCTCCATCTTGGCCGAGCTCCTCAGAGTCTTCCCCAGAGTCATCACCAACTTCCTCGTCGGTATCGATAGAGCCTCGGCGCATAGCTGATATCCGTAGAACGCCAACTCCCAGTCTGGTTTCCTCAAGTCCAACTCCATCTCGGAGTCCTAGTCCGTCAGCCTCCAGTGTGACCGCACGACCTGCTCCTGCCTTTAACCTGGGGGATATTCGGGACATTCTCGATGGCTTGAGACGTCAGATGGGCATACTTTCTGACGGGCAAGACGCCGCTAATCGCATGCTTGATGAGGTACGGCAACGACCGCCAGTTGTAACGCAGGAGTTGCCGGATGTGAACGACCGACTAGGTAGGATCGAAGGACTTCTTCAAAATTTGGCGGATAGACCGATACCTGTACCTGTACCACCGGCTGCGGTTCCCCGCACTCAACCACCGGCCGCAGATGATGTGTCGGAAAGTGTTAGCTCGGATGGCTCGTTACTTCGCATATTTCGGGGTATCCTGGACGAAGGTCGTCGAGACGTGCCTCCGATTCATTTTCCGACAACGTCTCGAACTGGACCGACCCTCGACGAGCAATTGGCTGAACTGGTTTCCAGTGAGCCATCTTTTGTACAGGCACCTGTAGCCCAGCCTCCGCCTCTCGTACCCCTTATCTACCGGCCACAACCTAGAGCAGCCAGGCCGCGAAGCGCTAGTCCTACTTACGAAGTAGATTTACCTGCTCGCTCTCGGTCGGTACCTGTTGAAGAACCTATATTCTATCCAAGACGCCGGCCCGCCCCACGCCCTTCTCGCAGACGTCGGTCAGGTATACCACACGTTAGAGTCCCATCAGATGAAGAAGAACCTTACCCCCCTACCATGTTACCCGAAGAAGATCGAAGACTGAGAGTACCTGGTCCTGGTCCTGGTCCTGGTCCCGGAAGTGCTATCGGTGATCTGGATTTCAATGATGAAGTGAGGGATCTGAGACGCGCGCGGCGTCCGGAGCTGCGCGATGGATTCGTGAATCGAGAAAGACCGCCGGTTGGTCCTTCATCCAGTTCATTAGTGATGTAGCTCACACATACCACAGCGAGCAACATCAGCACCCCCTGAACCCATTCAAGAGGATCGTCCTGTCGATCCATCCTGGTATGGACAGGGAGTACCAGGGGTTTGTTTTGCAAACTGCCCGGTAACGATTCCATCGCTAATCACTACTTTCCTAACTACAGGGTGTCCCGCCTCCAGGAATATTCCAAGATGTTCCCGCTCAGCCGGGGGCTTCGGTAGGTTGAACACATATGATCTAAAAGACATCGATGACTAATGCAAGCTTCGCTTCAGACGATTCTTCAGCTACCAGCTTCAGTGGAAGACATACTATCATTGTTACGTGTATGTGTTTTTCAAAATTCGTTTTGGCCTCATCTGAAACTTGACCCCCGTCTTGTATCTACCAGGAGAACCGACTGGCCCAGTTAGCAACCATTGATCAACAGCGAGAAATCATGAGATATATGAGGGGTTTGAATGAATGGCTAGAGCGAGACGTACATGACCGCCAGGAAGAGATTCGCGCGGTTGCTGCTCGCGTTGATCAGCTGCGGGACCTTCTCCTTCAGTTGCTCGCAAGGCCGGCAGAGGGTTGGTTTCATTATTACTTGCAATTTCCTCATCAACTCAAATGTCCCTTTCAGGGCCGTCTATCTCAATGCCACAACCATTCCCAGGGCCGTCGAGTACTGTTCATCCAACGCCATTCGGTATTTCTATGCCGCAACCAGAATTCAGCTCTGAACGACCTGTTCGTCCTCCTGTCATACCGCCTATCGGGACTGTCTACCAGACACCATTCCCTCCTGGTTTTGTCCCTACAGGGCCGGTTGTACCACCCTTTCCAGAAGACCGAACGGCTTCACAGAGTTCCGATTTTTCGCCAGTCATTCCTGGTCGTCCCAGCGATGGTATGAGTTTCTCGCCCCATGTCCCTGTCATTCCGCAAACGCCTTCTGGATTACCTCACCAAGCCTTCGCAACACATCCTCAACAGCAAATGGCGGACGAAGGCGAAGTCGTTCCACCCAGGCCGCCTCGCTCACCCACTCAATCATCAGAACCATACTCAGATGAAGGACAGGAGCCTGAGATTACTATAATACCACCTCCTGACCACAGACCCGAGCGGCTGCCAGAAACTGTCCGCTTGCCAACCTCTCGGCGAACCAGTTCCAGTCGACGAAGCTCTCCAGATGGTGTCATCCATGTTCAACCTCCCACTCCCACTCGTACTGTTTTACCCCCTGGATCTCAAATTCCTGTTGGTCCCGATGAATACACGCAGCGGCCCGTGGTTATGGCCCCCACACAAGCACACTCAGCAGAGGGACGACCTATCATCATTCATCCACAACCCCCTATTGAGATCATTCGCAGTTCTGAGGGAAGGCCACCTGAGCATGATCAACAGCCTGTTCGATTTATCGTCGATTCTCGTCACTCTCCCCCAGGATCCCACTCACATATCGATTACCCTCCTTCCCATCGTCCTTCCCATAGTCCCTCCAGGACTCCCTCCCGTTCTCCTCGTGTACCTCTTGACATTGTTCCATCGAGGCAATTTTCTAGGTCACCGCCAGACACATATATCATACAACCTCACGGTCCCATGGCTACGGCCCCTCCGGTCATCGTGACTCGTCCCGGAAGGTCGGTTTCAGGAAGCCCACCTCCACAGGTCATCATTCGCACAGAAAGCCATGGGGGAAGGCGTCCACCAAGAGATCCAGATTATCCAGAGAGAGATTCCAGATCTCATAGTCCTCGGTCACCTACCGTGGTGATACACGGTCCCAGCCATCACAGTGATCAGCCAACGAGATTGGTGGAAGGAGAGCCATCACCAATCATTGTGCAGACAGGTGCAAGCCAGGGATCGAGGGCTCCTACAAGAATTGTGAGGACCGGTGGACATTCAAGGTCGAGATCTCCCACAAGGATTGTGAGGTCGAGATCTCCCACAAGGATTGTGAGGACCGGCGGACATTCAAGGTCGAGATCCCCCATAAGGACTGTGAGCACCGGTGGACATTCACGGTCGAGATCCCCCAGAAGACTTGTGAGGACCGGCCAACATTCACGGTCGAGATCCCCCAGAAGAATTGTGAGGACCGGCCAACATTCACGGTCGAGATCTCCCACAAGGATTGTGAGGACCGGCGGACATTCACGGTCGAGATCCCCCAGAAGAATTGTGAGGACCGGCCAACATTCACGGTCGAGATCCCCCAGAAGAATTGTGAGGACCGGCCAACATTCACGGTCGAGATCTCCCACAAGGATTGTGAGGACCGGCGGACATTCACGGTCGAGATCCCCCAGAAGA
>MLYV02000860.1:0-63799 GCA_001913855.2 Hermanssonia centrifuga
GGGGGGGGGGGGGGGGGTTAGACGTACTGTGCGCGCCCATCTTGGGATAGAGTATTGAGAACTGGGTGGCGTCCGAGTCGTTTGCTTTTCGGAAGTACTTGTCGTCCGCGATGTCCCCTGTGGGAGAGGAATATGCATGAGATACGATGCCATAGAATACAGTGGGAGTCTCAAAAAAAAATGGGGAGGAACGCACAGACGACATATAATACACTGGGGAAAAAGAAGCGTCAGTTGTTGAGCTCCGCATTTGAATCACCCCAGAGACGGCGGCTTACTTCATCACACCGAGAAAGAGGGTGTACCAGCGCAAAGCCTGCCTACACTTGCGACTATCAACGTCCGCTTTCGTCTGTGAATGAAGACAGTGTGGTACACACCCGTGGTCTACGAACCAGAAGCCTATCAGTAGGCCTTCGTAACATAGCGTCAATAATATCGTTCTGAATGCGAGGTAAGCGCCGGTTGGACCAGTGGAGAGGGGGGAAGACGTACAGTTTATCGCGTACAAGTACAAGTGGACACAGCAGGCCTATGCCGACGATGAAGCTCATGATCTTGGCCACCAGGGTATCAAACCCGGACATGATCAAGACTCCGCCGAACATGGTGGACCCGATGTATCCGGCGGAGAGGATCAGGGTCGGTATACCGCCTTCCACATTCGTTGCCCCTCCTAGATCTGGGTCTATACAGACTCTTGTGACGGTCCCGCCTGTCAGAATAGCCTGCGGATGAAGGTGAGCATGGGTGTGTGTGTGTGGCTGGCGGCGTTGGTTCGAAGGCGTACCGCTGTTATGTGGCAGAGCTCGTGCCAGCCGATTGTGAAGAGTTTGAGAGGGTTGATGAGGACTCTTGCGCCGGGTACGTTCCAGAGAGCGAATATGACGACGGCGTATACGACGATCTGGGGGCGGGATTAGTAGGCCGTCGTGCTGGAATTGGATAAATACGGACGACATAGAGCGTAGGGACCTGGGAGAGAAAGACATGTTTAGTTTTTGAGAGCAGTAGGGGAAGAGAGACTGACCTGGTCGTGGGTGGGCGAGAGGGGGGGAATGACAGGCATACGGATGGGAGGAGCGATTGGCGGACGAGGAACAGCAAAAGGTGCGGACATATTCGTTGGCAGCGGTGTGTCCTTGAACAAACAACGTGTTCCGCTTTCCTCGTGTTCCTCCGCCCGCATCAATTATCTTAGATCAGCCTTGCGCGTCTTGCACGCGTCAGTCGCGTCAGGTCACGTGCAAGTGCGTCCACCAGTCGGAGTCTGAATCACGGTTTAAAACTCCCAGGCGCGCACTTGTCCTTAGCTCTCTCTCTTTCCTCGCCCCCACCACCTCCCTTTCACTCTATAACCCCCATCTTTCGCAAACATGGTACGCATACGCCGTTGGCTTGGTGAATTGCATCTTCAACTGACAATTTCCACAGTCTGGAAAGGGAAAAGCGTGTGTTTGGCCTCCTGCACTTATATACCTATCTATAGCTCACATGTCCTTTCAGCGGAAAGTCCGCATCTGGAAAAGCTGGAGGTGAAGCCAGCAAGTCGCAATCCCGCTCCTCCAAGGCCGGTCTCCAGTTCCCCGTCGGTCGTGTCCACCGTCTCTTGAAGAAGGGTAACTACGCCCAGCGTGTCGGTGCCGGTGCCCCTGGTACGTGGCTGAGAGTCGTTAATCGTCCCAACTTGTCTGACTTTCGCTCGTCTAGTCTACCTCGCCGCAGTGCTCGAGTACCTTGCTGCCGAGATCCTTGAGCTTGCCGGTAATGCCGCTCGCGATAACAAGAAGCAACGTATCGTCCCACGTCACCTCCAACTTGCCATCCGTAACGACGAGGAGTGCGTATCTGTCTTGTCTTTTCAATTGCGCACAAACTCACACAATCCGCAGGCTGAACAAGCTTCTGGGTGACGTCGTCATCAGCCAGGGTGGTGTCGTACCCCATATTGACCCCGCTCTCCTACCATCCAAGTCCAACAAGGGCAAGAAGGAGGGTGGTGCTTCGCAAGAAGTATAATTTGGTGTTTATTTTATCTCGTCGCCGTCTCATTGCCTGTATCATTGTATTATCGCCGTATCTTTGTCTCTTAATCCACCGCTTCACTGGGAATATGTAAAATCGCTGTTTTTACACTAAACGCCTTGCTGTTTGAACATGATTTCTTGCGTGAAATGAAGGGGCTGCAATTATGGCTCACTTGCGTTGTGGGCGCTAATTGCGACATCTCGAGCGGTGGCTGGGGTCCTGGGCCGTGCATCCCCCGATCCTGGTCATTTTCTCAAGTTCGCGTTCAACTGTGGTGGACGACGGCCTCCATGTCTCATGTTCAAAACCGTCTGGCGGCCACAGCGAGCAGGATTGCTTCAGTCTCTCCCGCCTACCTAAAATCCTTTCCTCCAAAAGAGGCGTTCGCACCAAAGCCTTCGTCTTCCCAATCCGACCCTTCTGTCGAACAGAAACCCCATTTCTTCGATGCAGAGACATGGGCATCCCTTCAGCCTCCGCCGCCCACCTCCCTGACGGCCTTTGCCTATCGAATAGGTCTCGGAAAGCTCGTCTCCTCGCCCGATCCCATTCTGCAGGCATGTACCCACCCGTCCTTCCTTCCACTGCACCAGAAGCACTATCCGCACCACTCACGCCCGGCAGCGAACGAGAGGCTTGCCGTGCTGGGAAACTCGTTAATGGGCCTCTTTGCGACGGAGTATGTGAACTCGACGTATCCGTATTTGCCCACGCGTGTCATGAAGGCCGCTGTCAGTGCGTATGTGGGTCCGACGACATGTGCGACCATTGCGAAGGAAATGGGTGCGACGCCGTTGTTGCGGTGGAACAGAGTAGTGCGTATCTCAAAAACTGTCTCCATGCTCACAAGAGGCTGATGATTTTCTTCAACTTGTCAAGTCCAATACCCCCACACGACCGGCGGTGTTGCACCAAGACGCAATGTCGTCTATTCCCCGTGCGCTCGTTGCACTTGTATATCAGCACAGCTCACTCCTCACCGCACGCACCTTTGTGCACAAGTTTTTCCTGAGCCGCGAGATTGACTTGCGGAATATGATCAAGTTCCGCGATCCAAAGAAGGCGTTGCTGGATACAGTAGCCAAGTTTGGTCGAGAAAGGCCTGTCTCGCGGTCAGTTCATCATCATCATCATTTAGCTGCTGCTCGTCACTTGTTTGTGGTATTAATGGGACTGTGTACAGATTATTAAGAGAGACAGGTCGATTGTCTAATTCGCCCGTGTACGTGGTCGGTGTCTATTCGGGCGCGGACAAGCTCGGTGAAGGGTTTGGTAGCTCGTTAAAGATGGCGGAATTCCGGGTGAGCATCGATCAGGCCCCCCCTTTGTTCAATAGCAGCTGATTGACGGGTTCCCATCGATTTTTTTGTTGCTTCTTACAGGCTGCCGAAGACGCATTATTACGCCTGTATTTGGCGAGGCAGCCACCCCATCTTGTGCAACTGCCCACATCGACGTTCCCGAACAAAACTGGAAGCATCTTTAAAGCACAGGGCGGCGGTTCTTTGTACGTACCGGTACAATTGGGCGACGCAGAAATCAAGTATGGCGCTGCGGACAAGACAGGGCTTCGGTCACCAGGGGCGCGTTCGGTTGCGTCCTTTGAGGAGGATTGATACATTAGAGGACGTATGCGTCGTACATATAAACATTCCACCATCTAATTGCTTTCGCATTGCTACGAAAACATCGGTCTTATTGAATTTATGGTATTTTTAAAACGCTCGAGCGGTGTGCCTCTTTCACGGCGCTAGGCGGTAAGACCGCGACGTCCGGCGTTTCATCTGCGGGCGTCAGTCAGACGCCCGTCACCGCCCCCTCGCGAGACTGTTAGCGACACAGCCTGCGGACCCAACACTCTGTTTTCTCATTTATCTCTATCTATATTCTGTTCCCCCATATCACCTCTCACGAACACGTTGCCTTCACGCCAGTGCAACGCGCCCGCAACGTCTGTTCAGCACGCACACCCGTTCTCACTTGCATATTAGTGTAACTCCTCCACCCGTCCTGTAGTCGCGGAAACCAACCCACCTTGGACCAAAGAACCATGGCAGCTGTAACTCTGCCGCTGACGTTCCAGAACTCGTTCTGGTCGCAGAACTACCGAACAGGTCTCGAAGTGCTGTTTGCGCAACTTGACAAGGTGAGTGTGTAAAGTTGGGCCTCCCTCGGCGTGCAATCTCAGAGTTCGCTTTGTTCACGTCGGTACTTGCAGGGTGTGGCAGAGAATGAAGATATCGTGGCGTTAATCAGGGTATGTGCTGGCATGAAGGCTCGTTATATTGCCGCGTACCTAATGACTCTGTGTAGACTCGCGCTGCTGCTGAAGCTGCCTTAGCAGCCACACTGGCATCTCCTGCGTCTATAGGTTCGGTTCCTTTTTTTTTCAAGTGTGTTTTTACATCGTTAACCTTGTGTCTCATATATACATTGCAGGCTCTGCCTTTGAGAAGGATGAAGGAGCCTCATTACTGGTGGCTTTCCGTGGTATCAAGGAGGAGTCTCTCGCTCAAGGCCAGCTGCACGCTGCAGCTGCCAAGGATCTGCAGAGCAAGATTGCGGACCCCTTCGCGGAGTGGGCAAATGGGTACAAGGTACGTTGTGATGGCCCCGATTTTTGATGTCGTTGCGGTCAGTGACGGTGTCCCACTTTAAAGGAACGTCTCCACGCCAGCAGAAGCACCCTCGTCGACGGTTACTTGCGTGCATACGAGCATGCTCAGGGCGACGTATGTGGATCTTGTTGCGTATCAAAAAGGAAGATTATTCATGCGTTGTTGGCAGGTTGCAGGTCTGAAGAACGTGTACGTCACGAAGACCCACAGAGCCGACGAACTCGAGGATGAGTACGTGTCCCATTCTCCCAAAATCAACTGTGGCGTTTTTCCTCACCAGCTTGCAGCGTACGGTTCGCTCCGATATCTCAACCCGCCGGTGACACATACACCACGTCTCCGAACCTCGTACCGCGAGACAAGCGTCTTGCACCGCGAGCACCGACTCGGCAACCCACCATGTCTGAGCGCATCAGTGCGCGGCTAAAGGAGTTCAGAATCAATGCCGCTTCCCCTACGCCGTCCATGACGTCTGCCGCCTCAAAGCCGGAAATCCATTTCGACGCTGACGCGGAGGAGAAGGGGTTCGGGACGCCCAAGATTGACAAGGGCAAAGGACGTGCGATCGATGGGGAGGAACCGATTCTTGCATCACCTCCCCCTTTGTCCCCTCCGCTTCCCCCAGCGAAATTAGCAACTAATCCAGTTCCGCCGCCGCCCGCCCCGCCTATCGTGGTCTCGGGCGTGTCGTTCACGCCGGATGAACTCTCTGGCTTGCTCGCCAGGGCTAAAGCGGAGCTTCCGTTGCGTCCGGTGCGCTTCCCTCTCCTTGGCGAGTACCAGGACGCATTCACGGGCGAGGAGTTTACAGCTTGGTTGAGAGAAAATGTCAAGCCGTTTGAGAAAAATATCGATCGTGCAGAAGACGCTGCCAAGGAGCTCGTTGAGAAGCAAGGTTTGTTAAGGAGACTTGGGGAACTTGGCAATGAGTATGAAGACGCAGATGATGCCTTCTATCAGTTCAGACCTAAAGTGAGTACTTTTGGTTTTTAGATCAAGGGGAATAGATGTAATGACTGTGTAACCAGGCGTTCAATCTTGAGGTGCCTAAGCCAAAGGATGAGAAGATCATGTCCCCGTTGGAGAAGAATCTGAGCCCTCTTGCTGAGAACGTCGTCAAGCGCACTAGTAACTTTGCCAGTCTGGTGACCAAGGCTCTTAATAATAACCCCAATGGAGAGGCGCCCTATGTCAAGGCACGTCGTGAGGCCGAAGCTGCAGATCAGGAATATCGTGTGGCTATACGGAAACTCGACAGGCAGCGTCTAGGCCTTGAAGAGCGTATCGAGGACACACTCAAGACCCTCCAGAAGTGGGAGCTGGACAGGCTTCGCGCGGTCAAGACTGGTGCGTTTGGTTTTTTTTTATCTTTGGTATTTTCGGCGGCGTAGACACTGAACAATGGGCGGGTTGGTTTCCTTCAGTTCTCAATCAGTATTTGACGTGTCTGGAGAACCTCGCAAACGGGGCTGTTCCTTCCCTGGAGAAGTCTGCCACTCTCATTGCCTCTTACCAACCCGAGTCCGATCTCAAGGCGATCATCGAGCAATACCGCACGGGTCCCTTCCGCCCCACAGCGCATGTGTACGAATCCGTCGCACACGACGAATCCGATGTTGTGTTTGGCCTCGATCTGCGCAAATGGTCCGATGCTGACTTTTGGAACGCGGGAGGAGGCGGCCACGGTCCCAATGATAAGAAGGATGGGATACCCCCCGTGTTGACTTCCCTACTTGGGGCTCTGACGGAGGCGTATGCTAAACTCCCCAACGACGCAGAGCGGAGGAAGACCTGGGTTTATGAAGTCCCGCTGGTCGCTGTGCATCATCTGCGTGAAACACTGAATGCCGTCCCTCCTATGCAAGATATCCCTGATGACGTGCTGGCCAAGTATGACGCCCCTGTTATTGCGAGCGCCCTGAAGCTTTGGGTTCTTGAGCTTGATCCTCCGCTTTGCATGTATGAGGGCTGGGACGAGTTCCGGAAGTTGTATCCTACTGGTAAGTGTTTCTTATGCTTGTGTCTCATACGGACTCTCACACACACAACGTCCAACTTTGAAGTGGGAGCCATGAAGCCCGAAGAGCAGCCATCGGAGCAGCAGCACATCCAGGACTTGCAAACCGCGTTGCAGAAACTACCCAGAGTGCATCTGATTGTCTTGGACACTTTGGTGAAGCACTTGAAGGAGTGAGTTTTTTTTTTGCATTGTTCATTACCATCCTTGGGTCTCATTAATACCATCTTTAGTCTTGTGGACGGCACTTTGGGAGCTGAGGAAAGTAATGATGTATATGTCAGCAAACTTGGATTGAGCCTCGGACGAGGTATCCCTCTCCTTGATATGCGTAGTCATGAGGTGTACTGAGTTTTTTTTTCTCCCCAACTCTTCAGCTATCCTTAGGCCGAAAGCTGAAACCAAGTTCTCGATCCAAGACCGTCATCCTACTCGTGAGTAGACCGGCCTCTATGGGCAGACATAGCCATTGATTTCCTTGAATCGGTTTGATAGTCTTATTTATTGACCTCGTGTCGAAGTACACGGAGATTCTGCCACCGACGATTGCGAAGAAGAAACGCGAATCCGAACGTAAAGTCCCGGTCCGCAAGCATACTCGTCCTATGGATATGCGCATGAGCCGCAGCCGGATTTCTGCAGGTGCTGACCTGAAAGAACTTCACGCCCAACAGCTTGCCCAGCGTGGTATGAAACCTCGCTCTCCACCTCCTGTCCCTGCTATCCCTGCAAATGTCGCGCAGCCCCTTCCAGAACCTCCGGTGTCAGTTCAGGGTCCTGTAGTGTCTATCACCGCAGAGCCTGAGGAAGTAACCGCCGCACCGGTGAAGGAAGAGACCGCTGTTGTAGACGTCAGAACGCCGACACCGGTAGATTTCGCCAGTATACCTCCCCCGCCTCCCCTTGCTCGAACCCACACGCCAAAGGTTGATGCTCCCGTACCGGTTAACACGGAGGTTCCTCCAGCGTTCAAGGAGCCACCTCCCGAGGACGATGACCTCCCGCCTCGTCCCCAGTTCAAGGAGCCCCCTCCGGAACGGTCTGATTCGCCGCCGCTCGTGATGCCTAGCTTTGCGGAACCGTTGCCGTCTCCCACTCTTCCGATGCCCAGCTTCGCCGATCCCCCACCTGAGCCTGCATCCCCACCGGCTGTATCTCCTTCGGCCACCTCTCCTGGTGCAGTCTCACCTTCAGCCGTGTCCCCCAGGACGGGTGGATTGAGCCGCTCAACGTCCCCGAGGACTGGCTCAAATTCTTCTCGAGATGTTTCCCCGAACAAGTCCTCTTTGTCCAGGCATTCTTCTGGCACCGCCACCACCACTACGTCACAGAGCGCGCCTCTTCGTGGACCGAGGGTTGTAACGAGAGGACCACGCCCTGCCGGTGGTGGGTCGGTGAGCAGCATGGTGAACAATTTCCAGAGCCGGAACTCGGTGAGTAGTGGTACGGGGACCGCTAGACCTGGCAGCCCCGCTGGGTCGACTGGCCGGTCACCGTCGAGGCCTGTAAGTGGGCATGTGAAAAGGAGCAGCGCGAATCGCACGTCTATGTTTGAGCGGAGGACGATGGCGAGCGATGCAGAGGAAGAAATTGTGCAGTGATGGTATGGACTTTTTTTTATTGTTTTGAATAGGCAGGAAAATGGACTATTTAGTTAGGCACATGCTGTATGCCTTTTTGACTGGATGGTGATGACGGCGCCCTGGCAGGCACCTTTTCGATATTATACCTATGTCTATGCCTCTTGAATCTATCCTGCTTTGCTTTGCCTCGTTTGTATTTTTCTGCTTGTTGCAACTAAGACCAGCCTGGCTTTGACTGGCTTTGATCGGTTGTTTTAAGTCTATGGGCGTCTACACTGTGCCTGATACCGTTCTCCCGGAGGATGTCTAAAAATCCATGCAAAGATGTTCCACCACCACAAGGTCCACCCTCGGCGCTCTGCCACTTTTGTTCAAGGCTCTTTCTCAGCCTAATGTTCTGAGAGAGGAAAAGACCACACACCGCTGTCACCCATAGCTCACGCCTCTTACGACCTAAAAAAACTCCAGAGACAGTACAACTAAAAAGGACCTGACACTCCCACCTTGTACTCAACCGTCGACCATGTCTTTCGAACCCACCCTCGCGCTCTCTCCTTCCATCGATAGGAAGTCAGACTACATCGACGAGACAGTCGAAGTCCCCGAATCCCTCGAGACCACGGAGCGCCCCCCGATAGACTATGCCTCCTTCAGCTCCTTCACCCGCAGTCTCTGGCGGCGTTTCGTCAGCCTTTGGACCAAGCGGTTTATCTGGTCCCTTATCGCGGGTCAGGTCGTTTCGCTGTGCATCACTTGCACCAATGTGGCGACTCCGGAGTTGGGCATGAGGAACTGGGCGTTGCCTACCACCCAGACATGGTTCTTGTGAGTTTGGCTGATTTTTCTCATGTGGGGGGGATGTTAGATTATGGATGCTGAAGAGCGGGCGACGTTTTGTTTGAAGGTACTTTTCGCTTTTCGTGACTTACACGCCGTACACGATCTACCAATGTAAGAGTCCTCGGAGCCCGAGCTTTTCGGTAATAAAGCTCATCTTATCTCGATATAGACGGGTTCAAGGGATGGGGAAAGATGATTGTGCGGGACGGATGGAAATGTAAGTCTCTTCCCACCCCCACCCTACTCTTTTTCTCTCACACCCGCCCTTTCAAAAACAGACTTCATTTTGGCTGCATGCGACGTTGAAGGCAACTTCCTGGTCGTCAAAGTACGTGCTCTCACCCCTCTCGCTTTCTCGGCATCGAGTTGCTGATGTGGTTTATCCCAGGCATACCAATATACTACCCTCCTGTCATGCATGCTGCTCGACGCTTGGGCTATTCCTGTATGCCTCCTCTTCTCCTGGGTGTACATGCGCCCGAAGTACCATTGGAGCCAGATCTGCGTATGTACTTCCCCCGTCCCGTCTACGATCCACTCGGCTGCTCACCCCAATATGTCCTGTGTGTACAGGGAATTGTAGTCTGCGTCGGCGGTCTGGGCATGCTCGTTGCCTCTGACGAAATGACGGACAAGGACTGGCCGGCTCTCAGCAGAGCAAAGGGCGACGTCTTCATGCTAGTCGGTGCGACACTCTACGGCTTCAGTAAGCTCTCATGTCCCCTATATGTATATGCGTGTTACTGTCGTTAACGCCGTGTGTAGCGAACGCGACGGAAGAGTTTTTTGTGCGCAGATCGCCGCTGTACGAAGTCGTTGGACAGCTGGGCATGTGGGGTACCCTCATCAACGGCATACAAGCTGCTGCGCTCGAGCATGAGGGCATGAAGACAGCGACTTGGGACGGTGCTACCAGTAAGAATTATACCTGAACAATTCATCCAGATGAACGAGTACTGATGCCATTCACAGTTGGTCTGTTGGTAGCCTACACTGGAGCGATGTTCATCTTGTACACGGTCGCTCCAATTCTCTACCGAATGTCCTCCTCCGCGTATTATAACATCAGCCTTTTAACGAGCGACTTTTACGGTTTACTCTTTGGGCTGTTCCTCTTTGTGCGTTTTTTTTCCTTTCCTTTTCCCGTTATTTGAACTGATGGTGCTCGATTTACAGCATTACAGGGTGTATTGGCTGTACTTTGTAGCGTTCGCTGTGGTGATAGGCGGGCTGATTATATATTTCTGGAGTGCGACGCGTACGTTCACTCTTTCCTTGTGCTAGTTGAAACGACGTGCTTATACTTTATGTTTACCGTACAGCGGAGTCCCAAGGCAAGCTCGAGCCACGCGCACCAGAGTATGTGCATCGGAGAAGAGATTCGGACCGTGCTGTGGGACAGGTATAATTGCCGTACATGTAGCGGGGGGGCAGATGCATTTCAAGTTATTTTTTTGTGTAGACAGATTTGTTTGGGAATATTTGGGGCAAATAAAATAAAATATTACTGGAAACCAACGATAAAAGTTAAGAAGAGAGTGGACTAGTGTTACAAAAGTTCCGGTGGTTTTAAAATTACACAATGTGACGGGGCTTTCGCGCGGCCTCTTGCGCCTCTTGCTGCTTCTTCCACTCTTCAAACTGTCTGAACTTCTCATCGCGAGCGGCCTGAGCTTCCTGTACCTCACGCTCCCGCTGTGCGCGTCGCTCGGCAATTTTCTAGTAGTATGACGGGTCGCCATTAATCACACGAAGATACCCCCAGTGCAGTGTGGGTGACTTACCGCTTTGAGTGACTCGACCGTGGAGAGAAGGGAGTCGAGGCCGGCTTCCGAGAGGCTAGTGAGCTGTTGAAAGAGAGAGAAATAGTTTGTTGTTAATACTATGATGGTTGAAAGAAGATGGGATTTTTACCGTCTCAGTGGCTTGCTCGGAGATACGCTGTAAACGCTGCTTCTCCTCGTCCCACTGTCCATCCGCAGGTTTCTGCATCGGGACATGGGCAGGCGCAGATTCCGCCGGCGCGGCCGTCGCTGCAGCGGGCGGCTGCGCCGGATATTTGGGAAACGAAGCGTTCGCATTCCAACGCCATGCGTCGACCACCTTCTGCTCCTGGCCGGGAGGCGGGTAGGCGTCTTGGGGGATACGATGGCGCGAGCAATGGCGTACGGCGAAGCCTTCTGCCTCTCTGTGTCTGATGAAAGCGGTGGCGGCGGCTGCGCCGAAGACGAACCAGATGAGACGAGAGGGACCACGATGCCAGTTGTGGTGGTGCCAGTTGTGCATTGTAGTAGAACGGTGTTTGATAGCTGCAGTGATGGGTGGGCTCAATATACGAGGAAAAATATACATGATTATATACGTACTTTTTAGCTGGCGTAGACACCCTGGCAAGTGCGCATCAGACAAGTCCCGACATGAGCCAACTGGCCGCTTTGTTTCGTCAGTACATTGTTTAATGAGCCGGCAGAGTTCGTCAGTCCGGCCTCGTCAAATCCGATCAACATGTCACTGTATGCGCACTCCGACCGGCGCGCAGTGGCCTGGTCTCGGCCCGAACAGGCCCTCAGCAATATCGTAATTCTTTTGGTCTCGACGCGGTCCTCAGGCTTGAATCTGTAAGTTACTAGTGAGTCTGCGATGGGCGACATGACTCGGACACACTCGGCAGAAAGCCGACATCGTTCGCAACGGTCTTGGGGATATACAAGCTGCTATTCGCCGATATACTTGGATTTGTTGGGAGCAAAGCCGTGACCACACCGCGCCATTTTTCATACAACACCGGCACATCGTTTAGCTGGACTGTACCTAGGACCCTGTGCAGTCTGCCGCCAGAATGACAATTCGTCTGGATCCGGTCGCCCTATCTATCGCCATTCCGTGATCATCCCAAAGCAACGATGAACTAGGTGTCGGGGCGTGCCTACGTTGCGGACAGTGAAGCAGTAGAAGCTGTAGTTTCCCACAACGCCCTTAGTGAGAAGGAGCATTCGTGTAAGTAATTTAGGGAAACTTCAGAAGATGTTGACGATGCTTAGACATAGACCTCTCAGGTCATATCGAAGTCCATACTGAGCTCAGCCGGATCCGACTTCAACCCGCTCTCGAAAGTTTGAAACAATATATATCAAGTAAAGCCTCCGGAACCATTCACCAAATGGGTACCCAAGTCGAACTACCGAGTTGAAAACATAGTGGTTTAAGAATCCAATTCGGAGACAAGTGTTTTGACACTTTTGCCTCCACCGCTCTGTTACACAATGATCTTAGTTATATCATAAACTATACTACGATTGGGAACTTACTTCAATCTCCTGCAGGGATATATCACGAGCGATGAAGCTTTCCTGAAGGGCGTGTGCGGAGTTCATTCCATTCTGGCTTGTGGGGGAACCCATGCTGCGCCCGGCAAGAGCATTTACCATAATCGGACCTGTTGAGACTACTACATCGCTACGTTTCATGAAGACACGATTGTTAAAGTTCGCGAGAAGCGTGTTTGAGTACCTATATACGGCTGGCGGTTAACACCTGGGATAATACGAAGACGATGTTAGCAAGACTGACAATTTCGTAAGAACAGTGGCACTAGACACAAGAAGGCATCAGACAGTCATATGGCAGCGAAGGTGTATCTTATCACTTACGGGGTTTCATAGAGTAGCATACTCTAGCAGCGTACAGTTAGATTTTGATTACGGATTACGGAAGAATCGAAGGTTTACCGGTACCGCAGTGAATAGGATAGCATCAAGAAGGGCCACAATAGGTACAATGAGCTAGTTGATTATCTGGAGCAGGAAATAAAAATGAGTAATTTACCGGTCAAGGATCCAGTTTCTATGACCAATCGCACTAGGCGATTTACGATATCATCGGTGGCAGAAAACCCTGTTTTCATGTTCAACAACTTCAGGCAAGTTCGGCATTACTATCAGTTCGAAAGAAAAACGATGCGACATACCACAACTGTCATTACTACTGCTATAGAGATGTCGATGATGGCGCATCCAACCAGCCAAGCCTGAAATCCATATGTGATTTCCACAGATTAACGATGCTATGAAACGATCCTACCGAATCACCGGAGTAGCGTTGGCATTTTTCGTAGCTGTGACCTCATGGAGCTATTGTACAACCATTGAACAGGTTACGTCACCTTCACTCCCCCAACTATGGACGTCTAGAGCGAACTATATACAGCACGATGTGAAGTCAATGGCTGGGAGGGAACAGAAGAGAAACACTCACGGTCACGATGAACACACGACCCCATCGGGAATTTGTGAGGAGCCAAATGCGTGCAGCAAAGGCGGTTTGAACTACAGCTGCCATGATTCCAGACATGATGACGACGGTGAGCCAGGCGTTATGATAGCTCCAGCAGAAGTGGAAGTGACCCTGGCAACGCGTATCTTCTGGTAGGAGGAATAGGGAGTCTTGGAATAGAGATTGCTTATTGGATGTACCAGGTTGGAATATGTCCGCTGGGGGTGAACATGCATACTTACGAATTCTTACCACAGAAAGGTGCACGACACATAGTGCTGACTTCGCGCTCTGGGCGGGAAAGCATCAGCCAGAAGGGCACCATCCTATCAAAGAGGCTTCTCACCCACCTTGAAGGCTTACCTGGACTGTCCCTGCACTTGACTGCCGCAGATGCCCAATCTTCTGTTGACGTGCAACGAGTGTTAGCTAATTTGGAAAGGCCAGTCGCTGGTTGCGTGCTTCCGTCTGGAGTTCTGGTGGATCGTTCATTCATCGAACAAACGCAGGAGACATTCGAGGCACCATTCCCTGCAAAAGTCGATGCGTTCCGTGTCCTGGAGAAACTGCTCCCTGTGGAGTTCTTAGACTTTTTGATCACTTTCTCTTCGGTGTCTGGCATGTTTGGAAACGCTGGACAAACCAATTATGCGAGGTTAGCTAGTTAAGCAACTTTTGGTTGGGCACGTCTCTCATCGTTATATCTACAGCGCAAATACAGCCCTTGCAGGTTTAAACAAGGCATACAGAAATGCCTTTTGCATGGTTGTTCCCATCATCGCCGACAGTGCTATCACGCTTAATGAAGATATCAGTGCATCGCGCATCACTCATCTCACGAACTGGGGTATGACGAGCTCAGGTATGAATATCTTGGGTAATTTCCGGCCATCACTGACAACTTGATACCCCACCCAGAACTCTGTGCATGCATAGAAGATGGCATCCTCAAGCTGCGTCAAGACCCTATATGGCAATATATCCCTAATTTCGACTGGAATCTGGTCCAAGAGAATATGGGCCCGTCGTCTCTGTATGCACACTTGGTTTCTATAGAGATTACCGATGACGGGGTCAAAAGAACTCAAGAAGCAACGTCAGTACGCGACGTCGTCTGCCGGGTGCTCAGTGTAGCATCGGAGGACCTTTCTATGGATGTCCCTCTCACGGCTTACGGGCTAGACTCCCTTTCAGCGGCATCCTTGTCCTACTCCCTCAACGCGATTGTTGCCGTCTCTCAGATCCAACTTCTCGCTGACATGACCCTTCGTCAGCTGGAGGCACGTCTTGAGGTTCAAGGCAGCCCTGGAAAGAAAGCTGCGTAACAAGCCGTACAGGATTAGAATTGGGATAAGTTCGTTGAAAAATACATGTAGCAACGGTACGGCACGCTGTGAGAGGCTGGGAGAATGTACACATGGTGATTCATGTGTGTCGTTTCACTCATAGCTACACTTATAACGATACATTATGATGCGGCTTGAAAACCTTTGCTACGTTATAAAACCTACGACCGCAGAACCATCAGCTCTACTCACAGTATGAGCCAGCGAGACGACCTGACCATCGCTCACCATCCACTTGGATTGTGCCACCTCTTCTTGTGATGCCCATCATCTTCCCTTGTCTTTTTCTCACTTGAATGAGGGTCGGGGTAGTTGGGGATAACAGGGCCCTGACGGAAATAGGGATTTGTGTTTTGGCTATAGTAATTCGAGGTTGTATTTGGATTGAGAGGAGGCGAGTTATCATCGACGTAAATTGGGTCATGCCGACTGCCCATGCTTCGTCTGTGCTTGTCAACGTGGTAGTCTGGTTGCAGTGGTTCAGTTGAGTGGCGGCGGTGACGGCTGCTACTGCGCCTATGTCCAGAGGGGTCGTGCTGTTCGCCGTAAGGAGCATGACCTTCATTGTGGTCATGGCGGCTACTTTGACTACGCCTCATATTACTTGTATCATATTCTTGTTGGGGGAACTGGTGATGAGCTAATATGGGGTGCATTTAGCAGGTGCAAGAAGCTGGGAAGAGCGCACTCACAATCTCGTGAAGCACGCGAATACATGCTGTGCGGTATGACAGGAGGCTCTGGGGAACCATACGCCGCCCTTGACGTCCGTTGTTGAGAACGAGTATTACTCTGGTTGTGTGAACCATATGTGGCATCTGGAGGAGGTGGAGGCTGAATCGCCGGAGGTGGCGGTTGCGATGCAGTTGGAGGTGGTGGTGGATTGATACTTCTGTTCAAAGGTTGCTCAACACCATTGATAGTGTGACGTTCTCCCTCAGGGGAGGAATATGTGATATGCTCATTGCCCTTCACCGAATTTAAGTAAGCCTCTGATAATACAAGACGTTTGATAACCGACTGACCTGGGCATCGCGCTTTTTTATGATAGTTTCGGTACGTCCATTGATGTTCCGCGTCATCGTGCTCTGCGAGACCCACTGGCCGTTTTGTCCTGCAGCTTGTGTGACAGAGCTATAAACTCTGCCGGTACTGTTTCCCATGCCTCCATTGGTAATCTCAGGGAACATCGATCTGCCGAGGAGAGGCCCAGAGCCGAATGGGAACATCCCTCCAAACGGGTCTCTCGTGCTAGGGTCAAAGACAGAGCCGCCGAACGGAGAGTGACCAAAGAACGGATCCGCGAATTGAGAACGAACGGGGAAAGTACGGGGGAAGAAGGGATCGTCGTCGAAATGGCGGTGAGTGTCTCCGAAGAGCGCATTGAAAAGCTCGAATGGATCTGTGAAGACAAAGGGACCTCGCCTGGATCTTCCAAATGAGGGTCCAAAGAATGCATCTGCGTCATAATTTTGGTATGAGTGTCCTGCGTTGTTATACTGCGGCTCCTGGGCTGAGGGTGGAGGCCAGACGCCGAATTGATCATACAGCTACAAGGTCCATCAGTATGAGGATGGATATTGCTATGACTGAGAGATTTACCTTTCGGTTTTGTGCATCGTTCAAGACTTCGTAGGCATTATTGACCTACCCTCGAGTCAGTGTTGAAGCGAGGTGTAAGAGAAGGGTAAGCGTACCAGTCGGAATCGCTCGTTCGCCCGTTCTTTATCGACATCGGAAACATTGGGGGGCAGTCTATCTGGATGCGTCTCCAATGCTTTCTTTCGGTAGGCTTTGCGGACTATTTGAAACATGGTAAGGCTTTAATCGGAACGATTCTCAAAGAAAACATACGCACTGTCCTCCGGTAAAGCGTTTCTATCCAAACCAAGGACCTCGTACAGGTTAGAAGACATTAGTTAGTATATTTAAGTGAGCAATGAGGATATTTGTATGTTGCTGGTGGTGGTCGCTGTAGAAGTTACGTTCGAACATCATGGAACAACAAATATAAGAGGACCCTCAGCCGCAGGTGAAGCATACTGCGTCACTCGTGCCGTCCGGTCCGGTGCCATTGACATCGGATCTCAGATCTGGCGTCTAATTGGCAGCCAACTTCAGCTGTAACTTGCCATCCGTCTCATTTTCTTTTCTACTTCTTTAAGCTACAAAATAATCGCCATGCAGCTGCAGGAGCTGGTTCTGTGTGCTACGGCACCATCTTCCTCCAGCGTTGGCCCAGGCGTTATTGCTCTACATGACATCCAAACAGGATCCATTCTAGCAACCTACAAACAAACTTCAGCGGGAACACATTGTACAGCGATCACACCTACAAGAAATGGGTTGGGCGGTATCATGCTTGCATCCCAGCCAGAGAAGTCAATAATGAATGTGTATAATTTTCAGAAGGTCCGTTGATTCCTGTCTTTACCTGGCTTACCGCTCCTATTCATGCCGAACCTCAGGACCAACTTGCGTTGAAAATCGTGCTTCCGGAGAAACTCACATGCATAGCTGTTGATTCTTGCGGGGAATACTGTGCCGGCGGGACAGCACAAGGGAGAATTTACCTCTGGGAGGCACGTAACACCTCTCACTCGAATGTGCAATCATGGAGATCAACCAATCTTACCCTCTCGTAGTAGATTGCTTCGGGAATCATGTACAATGCTTGGGACGCTCATTACCGCGAGGTGAACGTGTTGCGATTTACGCAGGATAGCGCGGCTCTGCTCTCAGGAAGCGAGGACTCGAGTGTTAGCGTTTGGTCCATGTCAAAGTCAGTCCTGCGGCATGCTCCGTGATGTTGTCTCTAACTAATCGGCTCAGATTACTCGACAATGCTACTCAAAATGACCTTCCTATACCATTGTTTACACTCTCAGATCATACTCTGCCTGTGACAGACATTGCATGCGGCGTTGGTCTCTTCCCAAAATGTCGAGTGCTGACTGCCTCGTTGGATCATTCAGTCAAAGTGAGTATAGGTTCCTTTTTTCCTGCATTCTAAATTACTCATCTGGTCTGTAGGCCTGGGATCTATCGTCCGGCACGCTCTTAACAACCTTCCAATTTCCCCGCCCTATATCGTCACTTGCATGGGACGTCACAGAGCGTGTGTTCTTTGCTGCTTCCCCAGACGGTGCAATACACCAAGTAAACCTGTTCAAGCAAAGTGACGACAAGTTAAGCCGCGTAATGGAGGCAGTTGGCGGTGCTGGGTCCATTGGTATTATACGGATAACAGACGAAGACCAGCAAGCAGCAAAAATGAGGCTGATATCTGTTGGGTAAGCTTCCATACACTCTCCTCTGCATATATCTCTGAGACTCTTTTCGAATAGGCAACCTATAGAATCGCTTTCAATATCCTTGACCTCGACCCTCCTCATTGTTGGTACAACAGCTGGCCTCATACATATTTACGACATAGCTTCCCACCAGTTACTCCGGACTATATCGACCCACAAGGGGTTTTCAATAACATGTCTAATGACAATGCTAAAACCGCCAGACCTGATCGGACATGTCAGTTTGACTCTCAATGCGACCAATGCTACAGACGTACGGGATACTATTCCCGTTAAACCCGTCGCGCCATTCCAGCGAATGCGGGACCCAAAATCGAGGGAAGCGCATGAGGTGATGTTGTTATTGCCCCCATCGAATACGGTATGATCTCAATGACAACATGTATCGAATAATGCTGATAGTCGTTGGGTAAACAGAGACAAGTTCAGGCATTCTTCTCATACTCAACCGAGGAGTTGCTGCGGGACTATTCAGTGTTCGTCCAACCTACCGAGTCAGGCGCTCAATCCACGGGCGCATCGCTGCAAACTCGGGTCGTAGAGCTAGAAACGGAAGTTGCGAAGTTAAGGGAACAACTTGGGAAGGCTAAGGGTATCAACGATACGATGTGGGAGACGATGGTACAACGGTTGGTCTCTCAGGGGAAAGCGAATGGAAAGGATGATCATGACATGGATGTGGGCGAGGATGTTTCCGGGAATGAAAGGAGAAAGAAGAGGGGCCGTAGCTGAGGTGCTTGCCTCTTGGTGCCTCCACAATCGTATTCTTATTTCGGTCCACTTGAGATCGCACTACCAAGGGTCCATGCGTTTACGTTGCAAGTAGTTGAGCCATACTTCCTGCATATCCTATGCTGTATCCCGATATATTTACCTGCTGCGGGCTGTCTTCCATAAACCGTAGGTAAGACTACTCCCCGTGATATTGCGACAGCGGGTACGTAGCGTAGCGACTGCTTTGGATGCTTCGGGCATGTTCGTATTAGCAAATGCAGAAAACGACACAAGCGACTAACGACTGAACGAAAGACTGGAGAGGCGCTCTATGAATCCTTCTTCTTTTCACCGTACTTCGCGGGGTCTGTGCCATGGTACGGGTGGTTCACAAGATTGAACCTGAAAAGGAGAATGAGCAGACGAAAAACGAAACAAAAGCCGGAAGGAAACTCACATCGGAAACGCAGCTATATACACTGGTTAGTAAGAGGTGAGAGAAAATAGTGACATCGAGCTCACCAAACTTCAGCTGCGAGAACGCTGAATTCCTGTAGGCGGTACCTCGCACCCATTCTGGTTGATCAGAGTCGCCATACACAGGAAGACCCTGTGCTACACGCTCGGACATTTCTTGTCTGTCCATTTCTTCCTCCCGCTTGTTCTCTGTCCATCCCCAAAAGCGAACTAAATGTGATAGCATGACCTCTCGTTAAGCAATGCGGCATTGATTGAACATGGAGCTATCTCACAGCTTGAACGTTGATATGCCAGTAAGAATCCTCCGACGAAACCAAGGAGACCACCCAGACGAAGAGGTGTCCTCAATCTGGACCTGGTTGTGTCTGCCATATCTGAGAATCACAAAATCGTCGTTATGCGTCCAAACGATACATGCAATGCACTTGTACCCACCCCAGAAGTACAAGGCAGCTGGGAATGCAGCTGTTCCAGCCGCCCAAGTTGCATAGTCGGAGCCTCGGAAGTATCGAATTACACGACCAGCGTAAGGGTCTGCATCAATCAAAGGATAAGGTGTCTCGACGACTTTCTCAGGCATTGTTGTCGACGTTTGTGGCGACGACGACCTTGTCGGAATTAGCGTGTTCGCCAACCCCCGTGACGCCCAGATTTAGGGCCGGTTCAATCACCGCACGCCACACTGCAGGTCAACTTGTATTTACTCACTCATCCCACCACCTCCTCTTTCCTCTGCAAACGCATACACCCAGAATACTCGACTCTCACAACTTTCTGACATGCTCGAGCGGACATCCTTGTCGCGTCGGGCTCAGCGCAGTCGCGCAGCCTCTCCATATCCCTCAACACGACCTATCAAACGCGCTTCGCAAGAATCCAAAACATCAGTCAGTGTCAACCCTAAATCATCAGTATAATTTCGTTTACCATATTCTGTAGTTCTGGATCTTTCCAAGCATCTGGAACATCTTCAAAGGGCACACACGGTCTTACCTTGACGAAGAGGCCATCGACGTTGACCCTAATCCAGCAGCACAGGCATTGGGTGAACGAATGCGCGATGTGAGCTTTTTTGAGTCAATGTATTAAGCCTACTTCTCATGAATATTGCCCTCAGTTCGAAGCGGCTCAAGCTATTATGCCTACTCCGCCCTTCATAAACGGTCAACCGAATCCAGCCGTCCAACCACCACCGCGCCGTGTACCATCTCCCCCACCCCCACCTCCCCCTCCATTAGCAGAAAGTGCCCCGAATAGGCTATCTACTACACCGCCCGGCCAAGATAGGCCTTCCGCCACAAGGAATTTAGAAACTGTAACTGCTTTCCTGAACGAGAAGCAGGGACAGCGTCTGAACAAGATAGAATATGCGGGGATTGTATCTCTCCTGCAGGAGAGTGTTGATGGTTCGTGTATTCAACTACCTCATCGTTATAATAAGACTCAAGGCTCGCCACAGATGAGGATAAACCTGTACCGTTTCGATTCTCAAGCAGTCCTTCTACGCCAGGGCCCGAGGCGCCGATGTTCGCATTCGGGTCCTCTAGCGCATCTGCTCCATCTCTTGGTAATAATACATCTGACGGGGAGAAAAAGGCTCCGAAGATGTTGAGTAAGAATCCAAATGGGCGGTATAAGTGGATGGGGGGAGGCAGCTCGAAGGTGAAAAACCGTTTCCAGTCGCCCAACTTCGGACCGTCAAGGTCTCAGTCCTCTATCAAATTGTCGCCGGAGAAGCCAACCACAGATTCGAAAAGAAGGCGAGTAGGCGAAACTGCTCAAGCCTCAACGTCGCAACGCTCTACTGCTGCCCCTAATTCCTCCGGCACTACCTCTTCCCCTGTGGCCAACGGCGCTTCGTCGTCTAGACCTAGCAACGGAAAGGCTCCTGCGCAGTCTTCATCCGTACCCTTCCCTAACGGGTCTCAGTCCTCGTCAAACCTGCCTAAGGCAAATGGTGCATCTTCTACTACTCGATTGCGGACAAACGGTTTGAAACCTACTGCTCCTGCTGTTCCATCCCCTCTCCGTCAAGCGTGGGGCCAGTCTGATGCAGCCTCGACATCGGCCTCGAAGCCCACTCGCGCCGCAAACGTGATGGCAGAACTTATCAAAGAAGCCTCACCCCCGAATAAACCGGCGTTTTTCAACCCATACCAGGCGGCCAGCCCTGTACCCATGAAGCCTGTTGTTAAGAAGCCCCTACCGCCACGACGTCGTGCGAAAGCTGGTGTTGACTCTGCGAGCGCTACAACCGCCGAAAAGAAGATTGCGGAGCAGCATATAGCACCACAGCCGCCCAAGGAGCGGAAGGTGGAGCCTCAGTTGAGTCCCCAGAAGATAATCGAGGCTACTGTGCCAAAGGTGAAAGCTCTTTTCCAGTGTGACCTTAACATCTTTGCTTACTTTCCACGCAGGGCGCCAAGCGCTTCAGACCACCGCCCGACTTAGAGAAGCAAAAGCCGGAAGCAGTCGTCGAACCTCCAGCTCTTCGAAGAAGTACTCGTCTTAGATCCCCTGATGCTTCCAGCGGCTCGGCACAACCATTCTCTCTCGGTACAACAAGACAGCCTACCGTAGTAATTGAGGAGGTAGAGGATGACGATCAGCCATCGCCAAAGAAACAGAAAACCGCCAACGGTGCTCGAAGCAGCATTTCTCCGCCCTCCCGTTATGCTGTTACCATCGAAGAGGTTGATGACGTTGATATGCCCCTTGCGTCGAGGCCAGTGTCATCTAGACCCATGCAGCCGTCTCAAATCATCGAACCCGAGGAGACTGCTCCCTCAGCTTCGACCCCAAGCTTGAACACTGGCCTCGCTGCGAAACCACCTCTTGGTCCAAAATCCTCCATACCGAAGGCTCCTTCGAAATTACGGTATAGCTTTCAGGTGGATAGAGATGAGAAAGCGATGGATCAGGACGAAGAGAAGCCGAAGGAGGAAGAGAAGAAGCCTATGCTCGCTGGCAAAGGCTTACCGAGCTCTTTAGGGGTCCCTCGTTCTGAGGCCCCGGCTCCCAAGGAATCTCCAGCTCCCAAGACTGCAGAGGAAGTCAAGGAGATGGTCAAGGCCATTCCAGTCAACAAATTGCCCACTTATAGCTTCGACCTGCCCATGTCTTCTCCTGGTGCAGGCCCCAGTACACTGAAAGCACGCGATGTCGCCCGTACATCACCTGTCTCTTCTCTCCCAACTTACGATCTCACTGCGCCTGCTGTTGCACCACCCACTTTGGCACCATCCGCTCCTGCCTCCATCGGTTTCAACTGGAGTGCTGCAGGAATCAAGAAACCTGCAGCACCTGCAGGGGATAGTTGGACATGCGGTACCTGCGCGCTGCTTAATTCTGCCGACGCGAAGGACAAGTGCAGCGTCTGCGAGTCTCCACGGGTGACTGCGCCCGCTCCCCCTAAATCAACCGGTTTCAATTGGGCTGCTGCTGGTATGAGAGCGCCCGCCCCGCCAACGGGGACTTGGACTTGTAAAACGTGCATGCTCACGAATCCTGTGGACAAGGATAAATGCATGGTCTGTGAGGATCCTCGGTGATACCCAGGCTCATCGTGGCTACGATTTTTTCTTTTGTATTAGTGTTCTAGAGATTGCGCTGTTTTCCTGTATCATCCTGTTGTTTCTCGGTTTGCTGGCTTGATTCCTTTTGTCCTGTTGCCCTCAGATCTAGTTAGTAGTTTACGAAATCAATATCCGCGGCCAAGGCGGCTGGATTCGGGAGATGATTCTCTCGTTCTCTTTCCCTGCTATATCCCTACTGCGTGAAACGGTGTGGATGCGAATTGCTGGCCATGGCACTAGGCGATTGTCACGCTTTGTGGCCGGCGTGCCTGGCGGGGCGTGCCTTAAGGGTTGTCTGGCGCCTAATTCCCATTCATTCTAAATGTGTTCCACGTGTTTGGGAACGCCCAACCGTTCCTCCTCGATGGACCTCGCTGGTCCTTCACTGTGGACTGCACTTTACTCCAGCTTCAAAACATTATGGATGCGGTAGAGAAGGCCAATGCGGAAAGGCAACGACGGTGGTGAGTAAATGAGGGAGTAATTGCTTGTGACAATGCTGATTTGCTGTGCACACTCTCAGGGCTAAAGACCAGAAGATTGGTGAAGGTACCTATGCCGTCGTCTATCGAGGCAAGTGTGAACGGTGCATCTTTGGACGACGTATAGTTGAACTGTAACAGGGCGTGAGGTGTCTACCGGACGCAAGGTCGCCATCAAGAAGATCAAAGTCGGACAATTCAAGGACGGCCTCGATATGTCCGCTATCCGAGAAGTGAAGTATCTACGCGAGTTGAAACATCAAAACGTGATAGAGGTGCGTTATAGAACGCGGAAGTTCAACTTGTCAGATACTGATCGCTCGGTATACAGTTACTTGACGTGTTTTCCTCCAAAACGAATCTCAATCTTGTCCTGGAGTTCCTGGACACAGATCTCGAACTCGTCATCAAAGATCGTTCCCTTGTGTTTCTCCCCGCTGACATCAAGGCGTGGATGGCGATGACTTTCCGAGGACTAGAATTCTGCCACAGAAACTGGATCCTACACAGAGTGATCCATCATCTTCTCAAATGAGTAAGACCTTTTGGACTGAGCCACTTCTGTTCTAGGATCTGAAACCCAACAATTTACTCATAGCGGCAGATGGACAACTGAAGCTCGCCGATTTTGGTCTCGCTCGAGACTTTGCGGATCCAGGATATAAGATGACCTGCCAAGTTATTACGCGGTAGGTCTTGATCCCCCCCAACATCGAAGTTGCGCCGCTGAGATATGTTTTTCTACTTTCCCAAAGATGGTATCGCCCCCCAGAACTTCTGTTCGGATGCAGGTATTACAGCACTGCTGTTGATATCTGGTCGGTCGGATGCATCTTTGCTGAGTTGATGTTGCGCACCCCTTATTTACCCGGCGAGTCCGATATGGACCAGCTCAAAACAACATTCCGTGCTCTCGGCACACCGACGGAAGACGATTGGCCGGTAAGTCGGATTGGTTGTTACGCTATCTCTTCGAGTACCTGACCTCCGTTCCCAGGGACATACAAAACTACCGGACTATGTCCCCGTCGGACAATTTCCGAAAACCCCGCTGCGTGATTTATTTACGGCTGCTACTCCAGACTGTTTGAACCTCCTGAGCAAATGTCTGATTTATGACCCTCGGAAACGGATCAGCGCAAAAGATGTGAGTTCGGCATCGTCGCTCCCCAAGCGGTACTCATCTCGTATGACTCAGGCTCTGTATCATCCTTATTTCTCGGCACACCCATATCCGTCGCATCCATCAAAGCTTCCTAAGCCAGTGAAGAAAGCATCATTGCTGCCGCTTGAAGAAGTTGACGGAAATGTAGAGTTCAACTCAACAGGACCATCAGTTCGTGCGAATCCACCCAACAAGTTGAAGAGAAAGCACTCGCAGGAAGACTTCGACAGCCGATCAATCGCCCGCCGTCTGGACTTCACTAGCTAGAGCCATTCGACATTGTGTATCGTGTATTCTATTGTACGTATGTAATGGATCAGGGCTGTGAGTTATTAGTTTCTTTGTACTCTTGTGGCAAGGATTCTCTCCGACCGCTACGGTCTGTTACGGTATCAAGGGCACAGCTCCAAGACTCCAAGTGAGCTCCAACCATTGTCGGTACTCTTTGTGCTGTAGATGAATCTCGGTTGCACCGGTTGCAGTTGTTTTACTCCGCCGCCATTGAGCCTAAACCACGCTTGAAAACAAAGGATACACGAACGTAGACACCTGCTATATACGCTTGAGGCAAAGACGGATCATGGATTGTTGATGAGACTGCCAATTTTGAGAAGCCGTGAGATTTCTGCAGAGAATGCAGATCGTGAACATGTCTTTGTTTCACACTGCATCTCGTGAAAATACATGCAATTGACATGGAAGATGCATCGAACTGTCTTTATACTTCGGATTCTGCCATATTCTCCCGCGGTGGATGTCAAGTTCGCCTCATGGCGATACCTTTGTCCTTCCTGTTTATAATCTTTGCCATGAGGCATCATCAGTCTTACCGACCCCGCAAATTCCTCGACATTCTATAAAACAATCATCGTTAACTGACCACTACCCTCTCCTTCCGCTCATCCAACTTACAATTCTATATTCCGGCTCTCCAGATGACTGTAAAAGCTGGTCGAACCCTTAATCTCCCTCCTCTTCCGCCTACACAGGCGCTCTGCAGCGACACCTTCCGTCCTCCACCACTCGATGGATCCCTCAGCATCCCCGAGTTGTACGATTGGCACTACGAGCATTCGCCTCAGCATCCTTTGTTCGTTTATTCTGACGAGCACGGCGTGACAACGACGATTCGCTGGGCTCAAGCTGTCCGGGCGATACACAAAGCGGGGCGTATTGTACTTGATCTCGCACAAGGCAGTAGTGCCCCCAAGTCTGCACGTCCAATCTTCGCGATTCTAGCCAACAATGGTGTGTGTTTTATTATTTTTAGTTGCGCTGCTGTTGTCATAGAGCCTCCGCGTTAATAGATGCTGTTACCTATTTTACCTTGATGGCTGGCATTTGCCGTGCTGGCTTCGTGGCGTACGCCATATCTCCGCGCAACTCGCCAGCTGCGGTTGCACATCTGCTTTCAAACACAGGCGTCGTACATGTTTTGGTGGGTTCCGAGACACAGGACCTCGCAGATGCGTCACTACAAATCATGCGAGAGTCTGGTACTGTCCCACCCGATCAATCAAGATTGCCAACCTTCGAGGACCTTTATTTCGTAAATCTCGACACAGAATTTGATCCGCTACCGCCCTTACGTTACGACTGGAATGACCCCCTGGTCATCCTCCATTCTTCAGGTGAGCCGGATAGTAGACCGGTCTCGACAACACAGTTTTTCATAATTTTAACCTTAAGGTTCGACCGCTTTTCCAAAACCAATCGTCTGGACACATGAGCGTCTACTTTTATGCTGTCTAGCGCCCTGTACGTATGTTTCAAGTGAAATCCTGTTTTTGATATATTGAATGCAATTTCATCACACCAAGGGTTCGGAGAGCGCGATCTCACAGGACAACGGTTGGCGTTCCATTCCATGCCCATGTATCATGGCCTGGGGCTTATGCAAATTGGCTGGACGGTAAACTTTGCTTTTGTCTTGCTCGTCCTATCACCTCTTTACTCATACCGCTCATCAGGCATGCTGCGGTCTCGTTCTCACGGTTTTTAAGCCGCAGATACCCCCTTTAATTCCAACCCCTGATTCTGTCATGAAAGGCGCCCTAGACACGCGCAGCGATTTCATTTTTTGCGTGCCTAGTTTCATCGAGGTAAGGTGCTTTGATATCTCTTCTAGTAGGAAAGCTTTCCTCACTTATTGCGTCCGCGTACCTCTAGACTTGGGCTGAAAATCCAGAGCATGTGCGACGTCTACGAGAGATCCAGGGAGTGGTGGGTTCTTCGAGTTCCAACGTGCATATCGTAGCTGTCTTATTGACTTGTCCCATCATAGATCTACGGAGGTGGACCCCTTTCTCAGAACATCGGAGATGAATTGACTGCGCAAGGTATTTCCGTTTTTTTAATGTACGGAAAGTACGTGTTTACCTCTTCTCGTCTATAATCACATCTCAACCCATCTTTGATCAAAGTTCCGAATGTGGCATCAATAATATGGTACTACCTAGTACGTACTCGCTAACACTTCAATCGATTTACCGGCGTAACATCCAAAGTAGGGACAGTCGGCAAAGACTGGCAATACTTTACGTTTGGAGCAAATATCAAACCCTATTTTATCACCGATAGCGATAACAATGCAGAACTAGTTCTTTTGGTATATCTTACCCTTCACTATCTTCTCCACGCACGCTCACACTACTCTAGTCTAATCAATTCCAGAAACCTTGTATAATCAATACCACAGTTCACGAAATACCCGGCTACGCTACAAGCGATTTGTTGTCTCCACACCCTTCGAAGCCTGGATACTGGAAGATTTTTGGTCGTACCGATGATCAAATCATGCATAATACCGGAGAGAAGGCGAGTAGTCATATTATTCTTGCCTTGTATACCTGTTACATAACATAACCGTTTGTCAGACGAATCCAGGACCACTTGGTGCGTTCATCCTGATTTGAGAGCCGTGGGGGCGTCTCTAATGTCTCTGGATGATAGAGAAAATCTTGAACCAAGATCCCCATGTCCAATCCAGCATCGTGTTTGGGCGCGGTCGTTTCAATGCGGGGGTACTTGTGGATCCTCGACCAAAGTTCAAGTTCGATCCTGTTGACCAGGAGAATCTGGCCGATTTCCGCAATAAGATTTGGTAAGCTTCTATATAACGCTTCTGCCGCCTCGTGCTGAGACTTCGGTAATGATAGGCCAACCATCGAGAAATTGAACCAATTCGCACCCCAGCATTCTCGTATTTTCAAAGAGGTAAGGGACTTGTTATACCTGAAATACAACCCCGCTCACCTCCCCGTATCTATTCTCGCTTGTCGCGAATAGATGATTCTCGTATCTTCTCCTTCTAAGCCATTTTCGTATACCGTCAAACACACTGCTCGCCGTCAAGTAATAATCAATGCCTATGAACCTGAGATCGAAGCCTTGTACGAAGCGGTGGAGCTAACAGCTCAAACAGAGCTCATTCCTCCGGCGATTTGGGAGTACGACTCTGTAATCGTATTTGTACGGGAAGTCATTCAAAAAGTGCTCAAGCACCCCATAGGGGACCATGATGATTTTTTCCTTGCAGGATGTGATAGGTACGTAGAGCTGCAAGTGTAGTAAGGAGTATGTTGACGATTCGTTCTACAGCTTGCAGGCTACCTGGGTTCGGAATTCGCTCCTACATGCAATCCGAGAGACGACGTCCGTAAACGCAAGGGCCGTCTCCAACAACTTCATTTACCAATATCCGAGCATCGCATCACTGTCTTCATTCCTGGTGCATATGACTACTTGTCCGACCAAGACTGTGCTCATCGACAAGCATAGTGCGATCTCAGCGATGAAACTCATGGTGGATAAATACAGCATTCAATTCCCAACCCACAAACCGTGCGAAAATCCGACTTCTGTCCACCATGACACACTGGTAATAACAGGGACCACTGGTTCTCTCGGTGCCGCCCTCCTCGCGGAACTCATGGTTGCGCCCAACGTGGCCCACATCTACGCGATCAATCGCAAGAGTCAGAAGCCGCTTCTAGAGCGCCAGATGGAGGCCTTCCAACGCATGGGTCTCGCAAATGCCGTCATACAACCATCAACGAATGTTACCTTCATTGAAGCGAACATGCAAGAAGAAAATCTAGGCCTCGAACCAGAAATTCTGCACAAGGTTTGTGTTATGTTCAGACTCCTCCCTCAGCTCCGCTAACAAGTTGGACGCAGATACGCAAATCCGCGACGCATATCATTCATAATGGTATTATACTATTGACAAAGCGTCAGAACTGCGCGCTGACGGACGAACTCCATAGCTTGGCCTGTCAACTTCAACCTTTCTTTGCAATTCTTCGACCAGAACGTCAGAAGCCTCCGCAATTTGATCGATCTCGCATTGTCCTCCCATCACGCTTCTCCTCCCAGATTGATATTCATCAGCTCTGTCGGAGTGCTTCGCCGTGAGTGGTTTTTTCGTCGGCGCACAATGTGTGTGGAAACGTTATTCACGCGGTCTTCCGTTAGATGCTTGCCCCTCGCTGCCCGTGAAAGAAGGCCCAGTGGACCCCGAAATCGCCGTAGGAAGCGGCTACAGTGAGTCCAAGTGGGTTGCTGAGAAGCTACTTGATGAAGCCGCTTCACGGTCCGCTCTACGTCCGCTCGTCGTTCGTGTTGGTCAGTTGAGCGGTTCGAGGTCTGGCGCTTGGAAGGAAACAGAATGGTTTCCTTCTCTCATCCAATCGAGCGTGTATCTTAAATGTTTCCCCGCGGTGGATAAGGTAGGCGATTTCATTGGTTGTGCAATCGTGATATGTTTCTGATATCGTCTGTCCAGGAAATTTCTTGGCTTCCAACAGAGGATGCCGCTCGTGCACTTGTGGAGACGAAGAACACTGACGTCCGTTATCTCCACCTGGCGCACCCTCATCCCGTGAATTGGTCAACTATTGCAAACCCGATAGCGACCGAACTTGACCTTCCGCTTGTACCTTACACCGAATGGCTTTCTCTGCTGACAAAAAGTAGGAAGGGGCTGGAGTCGAAGATCGAGCAGGAGGTCGTAAAGGTCAACTCCGCACTGAAGCTTTTGGATTTCTTCACGCAAATTTCGCTAGCGCCTGAGTCGAGAGAGATGGCCATGCCAAGGCTGGATCTTTCCCAGGCTCGGTCAAACTCTCCAGCCTTAAACGAGGTGAAGCCCCTCTCCGCAGACATTGCTCTCAAGTGGATATCATACTGGCGACATTCGGGTTTCTTGCCGTTAGATAGCGCTGTGCTATCCTAACCTGAATCATGTGTTACGCGGATTCTCAGTGTGGACATTTTTATTCCTGCTATTTGCCCCCGGATAATCAGATATTCTCAAATTTGTACACTTTATTCTGTCGAAGATATATCTTACGTAGATTAAACAGTCCTAACTGTAGTAATTGACTAATGCATTTGAAACCTGATAGGTACGTAACAATCTGGCCTCAGTTGTCACGATGCTCAGCTGGCAGAATCATGCAGTCTATAAAGTATTGGTATATAGGCCACAGTAGCTAGCACAAAATACAGCATACTCAAAAGCAAGATCAGGACACAGTAGTTTATTGTCGGGCCCGCTTGTTCCACAAATGCCAAACACCTTGCTAACAGTCTGTGCAGGTAGTCATAGGCAAAGCCTGAGGCTGCTTGATCTGACTGGAAAGTGATTAGTTAGACATCGAGCATTTATGAAATAAGCAAGCTCAACAATAAATTACTGTGTCCGTATCTCCCTGTCCTGCTTGCAGCGTTTCTCAATCCCATCTGCAATTTTTTGTTTCATCTTCTTCCATTGTGCAACTAGTTCCATAGATCCCTCGGACAAGTTTGCTTCGCTGACAACAGTGTCATCGGTGGGACCCCAACCGAGCCAACGGACTATATAATGCCCAGTAACCTTCTCCTTCACAATGTGTGACACTTCATAGGTATCATTGTCATCAAGAGGAGGCGGTTGAGAGTACTGCGGGGATGATAGCGGACATGTTAGCCAATTGGTAGGGATCACCAAAGTTACTGGCAAATCCTTCGCGACATATGGAAGTCCGACTCTGACACGCTTTCCTTTAAGTTCCGGAAATCGTGCGCGCGAATATTTTTCGCACTCACAAAGTGAGTGCTCAATGTCCACCATAGTCAGCCCTGGCCGACGTTCCGGACAGAGACGAGGAATCTCGACGGTGTCCACACCATACTTCTTGAAGTATTTGAATTGCTCGTCTCTGATGAAACGCATCGCTGCTTCCTCGTGACCCGCGACGTCAGAACCGAACATTTTGTGCAGACAGGATTTAGAGCCGGGGCCTACTGCCACCCACTCGTCCTCACTCCAGTTGAAGTGAGGCATCATGTTGAGGTCGAGGATGAGCCTGAAGAAATCGAGCACCGGTGTGAATATTTCGTTCACGCCGAGAGTTAGCTATACACTACATACTGCATAGCCGTGAATTCGCCCATACTAGGATAGAGGCACACTCGTCCATGTGCATCTTTTAGGTGTTTCATTTGCTGCAACTCATCTGCAAGCTTCTCCGCCATCATTAGGTCGATGAGCCGAAGATGGTTCAAGTAGTTGCGGTCGAACCCGAACGCCCTGCCGGGAGCGGGCATGATGTAGACGGAATTGTAGACAGCACCGTCAACAGAAGACAGAACTCTGTCATACGTCTGCAAATTGAAATCCTTCCACGTGATGGCGCCTAGGTTTTCCTCGAGAAACTCCCATGTCTCGATCTTGTTGAACGTCCGGAACAAAAGGACCCTGAAGAACGCTTCGTGGAGATCCTGGCTGCCTTTTTGGATGACGTTCTGAAGGATGTACTGGGAGTTCCTGTCGAGGACGCGAAATACGTTCGTGAATGGGTATGCAGCGAGGATTGGATCGTCAGTCCAGGGTTGAGGCTGCCCGTCGTAACGTCGCAAAAAGATTTGGTGACGTTCTGCGACAAATTGAAAGTACGTCGAGAAAAGTTCTGATGCGGCGAATTCAACGCCGTCGAACTTGACCTTCTCTGAGCGACGAGATCGTTTTATCTTGCGCAGCTGGGCAGAGCATAGTGATCGGACAGATGCAAGGGAGCGGTGGTATTGTTTTGATGTCCTGGGCGGACTGGGAGTGTGCTCATAAATCTTCGCCATTCGGGTTGTGAGTCAAGTCCAAGTTGGGACGTCTCGTATCGGCACCGTCGCGCTGAGGGCGAATCAAACCCAGATTGGACAACTGCGCGTCGAATGAGGGGTCAGCCGGCGATGAATAAACGGCAGACTTGATAAAATGAACTCGAGACCGCGTGCCTATTGAACTCTTCGTCGTGGTTTGCTTTATTGCCGGAGGCGTCGTTGCCAGCAGCGAACTAGCGAAGACTAGAGCTCGATACGGACACGTGATTGGGCAGCAGGCGCACAATCAGCGGCGCGCGTGGTCGCGAGCGCGCAGAGCTCCCGAAGTTCGGGATGTTGGACTTCGTTCCTACGCTGTAAAACATACCAAGTACTCCTGGAATTATCAGAAGTGGACCTTTCCTTGAAGCCCCATGGGCCTCACGGGCAATTCCCGTTCTCTCTACGATGTCCTCGGTATCCATTATACTGCTGCTCCAGAAACAGGTAGGTCGCAGTGCGCACATGTTGTACGCCACCGTGTTCTGACGCGATGACCATCGCAGTGCGCAAAGCATACAAGCGCATGATACTGGAGACACATCCAGGTGAGCAAATACGGCAGATGGATTTCGAGGGAGTCGGTATAAATGAATGATTCAATTAGACAAGCAGTCTCTTGACGCGACAGAACTTGAGAGGGAACAGGCAGAAACGCGCTTCAGAGAGGTGCAACCCAGTCATCTGAGAGTAAGGCAACGCACTCATCCACAGTCCTGCTTATAGGTGCACTCTGCATTCGAGATTCTCAGTGACCCTGCCAAACGTAGGGTATATGACAACGGCTTGAACTATATCCGTGCACGAGCGAGGTCAGAGGAGACTCAGGCTAAGATTACTCGAGAGAGGGCAGAATGGCATCGTCGGTGTCAGCAGAGGCAGGAAGAGAGGATGCGGATGATGACGGAAAGGATGCGAGCGAAGCAGGAGCGGCAGGAGCAGAGGGTGGAAAGGCTGCGGCAAATGGACGCAGAGAAGCAAGCACAGCAGGAGAGAATGAGGGCTTTGGAGGAAGAGCTGCAGATCAACTACGAGAAAAATCAGGAGATGATCTTGCATTCGGAGATGAAGTATCTCGAGAGGATGAAGGCTTTGGAAGAGGAACTGAGAATGAATAGGAAGATGGTGTTGGAGAGTCGTCGGACTATTTTGCAGCTGCCCCAGAACAAGGAGAATGCGGACGATGCGAAAGCAGAGAAATTGCTGGACGAGCTGCGAAAGATGAACCCAGAGTGGGAGATTCGGAGACAGGCTATCCTGAGGGTATGTGATGCTCTCTCGAAATTTGATGACCACTGATTGCGATCTGACAGCGTCGGGCTGAAAGGACGAATAGCATTGATTAAGACCGATGAGACGGACGCCTTGTATGTATTGCTATGTTGCTGACATTTGTGTTGTCTCGTTAGATCTGTTATTGCTTCACTTATTGGACGTTGAAGACGAAGATACACAATGTTTTTGTACCAAGAATCGCTCTTGTGAGCTACATCAGCCCATGAATGCGTAGTAAATTTGGAGCGATGGTACGGGTAACGAATTGGACGACGTTGAGGATCCTTATGCCTGCAAAAATGAGATACTAGCAAGGTTCTAGCTGATCAACGACAATCATACCAAGACATTTTTCTTCTTCTCAAGCCCCTAACGTCGACAGCCTGCTCTGGGCGATTCTGCCTACTTCTTGCACAGCCCGCTCCAATTCTGCCCTCCATTCCTTGCCCCCCACCATAACCGTGCTCATATCCCTCGCCTCCTCCCTCGCATCCAGCGAATGCGGGAGCCCCAATACATCCTCCATCTCTTCTTTGATCATTGCCCGACTCCTTCCATTCACAAACGTGATGTACCTCAATCCGGGGTAACGATATTCATAGTATGCGTTCAGGTACTTCAGTCGTACAAGGACTTCTGGGGGCGTGGCAACTGCGGCCTGTTCCTTCGAGCTGAGATGCGAGAGGTTCTGCATCTCACCGATCCGAGGATGACCAGCAATGAACTCGGCTTTCAGGACATCATCCCATAGGGAGATTACATGCAAAGATGCGTCTATGAGGTCGTTGTATGCGGCGACATTGGCGGATGGAAGATGCTGTGCTAGCTGCGGGAGGAGGTGCGTGTAAAGCGTCGTGGAGGGCTCGAACAGGATGACAAGCGCTTGGGCGAGTGGACTGCCAGGGTCCGAAGAGCTGGCCAGAACGGTGCTGAATAGAGGCAGGCTCGACATGAATAATAAGGCAGAGTTCTCAAGTTCAGGAAAGTTGCGGTCGTCTTTGATCCAAAAAGGGAGATCTCCGTGATAGTTGGGCCCCAAATACGCTCAGAACCAGTATTGCGACAAATACCACCGGTGAGAACAAGGGTCCCTCAAATACAAAGTATGTCAAGGTCTAAAAGCATGTGTGCATGTATTTGTTCAAAGGCGGGACTGGTGATGGGAGTCTCGCCTCGTGTTTCTCCACCTTAAACCATAGTAACACTAACACCACACTGGCAGGATGAGACGTTCAATCGACGTGTCCTCCGTGCTCTCCAGCGACGACCTCGCAGACTACGATATTATTTCAGATTGCGGCCATAGGTCTCTCGAGTCCAGCATTGCCGATCTAGGAGAGAAGACCATACGAGAGCCAGCGCCCTCTAACACCGCTCGAGAACGCTTTGCTACACCATCGTTAACTCCAGACAACATACAGGCGTACGTTCGGAATGCATTGGGTGATACGGGACCTTCCGTGAAATCAGATGATAGAGTGGTGAGAATCTATGTGGACGGTCTATTTGACCCTCTGAATGCAGGGTGAGTCTTGTTACATGTCGATCAAACGGTAGGCTCACATGGCTCGCAATTCTAGACATGCGCTACAGTTCAGACAGGCAAAACTATCTTTCCCCTCTGTCCACCTGATGGTCGGGGTGTTCTCTGACAGCGTATGCGAGCATCATGGCACGGAGGTCACCTTACCGCATGTGGAGAGATGCGAGCTGGTTCGGCACTGTCGATGGGTGGACGAGGTGATACCCGAAGCACCATGGACGCTAGATGAGGTATTTTTGCGTGCACGACGGATGGACTATGTCGCAATTGATGAAGGGGCGTCGGTGAACCCGGACTTTGAGAAGGGCAGGGTGAAAGGATATGATCTCGTCAAAGCTCTAAGTGAGATACATGCCTTTGGCCTACTATACACTGCTGGTGGCTGATTGCCTTATTCTTCTTCTCAGGAAAAGCCATCCCTACAAGGCCAACGCTGGGGTTAACACCTCCAAAGCCCAAGATTGCCCGTGATGGTGCTGCGACCGAGAGTAATACCCTAAGACGTATTCCTCCGTCCCTTTCAGAAGAACTTGCGAGAGCATCCATCGAGGAGGATAAGCGGGCAATATTCGACCAGCCTCTGGTCGATTTGAATCTCTTCGAATAGAATAGAGAATGAGGGGTTTCAGACGAGCGAACCGTGCAGGATAGTGCAGGATGAGGATAAGAAGGCACGTGGGAGCGCTTAATTTAAGTAGCGGAGGGTAGTTGGAACTCCGAGTCCTTCGAATGTCGAAAGCGTTCGCTCTTTGACAGTCTTTAACCATACTCTTATTTGCGACCTTTCTTTAAATCACCAAAGTTCAGTCTGTTTCGCGGGTGTTTTAGAGTAGGAAACCACTGTCATAACAAACAGTAGTGCCATACAGTGGTACCCAATAATTAAGATGGGACCTCCCAAGTACGCCGATTACTTCTGCTATTTACTCTTAATACTTACGATACTGTATACATCAGAGCCTCAAGCTCGAAGAGAGCACTCGGTAGCCATCGTAATTCCTACTATAAGGTGGATTTTCTGACTATGTTCTGACTTCAGACCAGCCCGAGTCGCCAGCGATGAAAAAACCCAAAATAAGTGGAAACTCGCGGATACATCATGTAATACCTCTCGATGACCGTCCTGAAGAACCCGACACTAAGGGCAAAAGACGGGCCCGCAACGCAGGCAAATTGGCACAGCTAATGGACGTGCCACTCGATATCTTCTTCGAGGTTGGTATGCTCCACTATTATCTCCAAGGTTCGCTCTCATAACCTTGTATATTTCCAAGATCATTTCCAAATTGAAGCCGCTTGATCTGCTCCAACTATCCCGGGTCTCAAAGCAATTCCGGGAAACCTTCATGTCGAAATCTTCCAGGCATCTGTGGATTGCGGCGCGAAAGAACGTGTATGATATGCCCAATCCTCCAGAATGTCTTCCTGAGCCAAAATATGCGTCTGTGGTGTTTGAGCGCAATTGCTTCGTAAGTTTCAACTGAAGGTCATACGTTGTTCATATACTGACGCTCTTACAGGCTTGTGGCGTTGGTCGCTCTCCTAAGACTGATTATGCATTGTGTGTTCGGTTCTGTGGCGCATGTTGGAAAAGCAAGTAGGTCCGACCCCACATATCACTGTATCAATGACACTGAGAATCACTGTAATCAGTGTAGCTAAAGGGAAAACATTGTTACGACAACATAAGGGCATGGATTCCACTATATTGACAATGTTACCGTGTGTGCAATTGGGTGAACATATTTTTAACGCTATTTTGAGAATCGCATCTGATTTTACTGGGTTGTAGGAGCCGGGTACCTCTCTAGTGGTTGTCACGCGGACTCTACCAAGAATTCGGACTGGATGACCTTCTACGTACCAGAGTTTGAGGCTGTAGTAACGCGTTATAGGTCTCTATCTCGGGATATTTCAGCTATGGATGCGTACAAAAAAGAGCGGCAGGAATCTGCTACCGTTATGCTTCAGGTGATGCCCCTTTTAATTCACTGGGTATGGACGGCAAACTGATGGGTTTGACTGTGTGATGTTGTAGCATGGCAAAGCTGTGCATGAATGGGAGGAGCGTATGCGAAGGGAACAATATGACGAAGGGGTTCGGGCTCAGAACAAGAGGAAAGCGAGGTAACGTCTCTTCAGCAACCTTCATCATATTCTACTACTCTTACATTCCTTCTCTCAGTATTGAGCAGAAACTACTTGAAATGGGCTATCAAATTTCGGATTTCCCGAAGTGGAGCTATGACTGGAGCCGTCTACTAGGGCAACCTCGAGAACTTACTCCTCGCAGTGCGCTCTGCATCTTTTTCAAGCTATCGTTATATGCTAACTGTGGGATTGTAGTTTGGAAGCAAATCCAGCCAAAGCTTCTACTCATTATCGCGTGTGAGAAGCAACGAAAGCTGGCGCATGCACTGAGAACTCGTATGGACATGCGCAAAGCGGAAGTGAAGCAGCAATATCAACTTTATCTCAAGGACGTCCTGGACGACAAGCTGTTGTTACCTAACATATGGGAACTCGTTACATTGCCGGAGGTGAAGGCTCTCATGTCAGAAGAGGAGGCGACTATTGAGGTGACTCGAGAGAGGTTTATGGGCGTCGTATCACAAGCCGTGGTTACCTTCAATCTCGAAGAAAGGGCGAGGTTGGTGAAGATGTTGCAGGAACCGGCACTACGTATCCCGGACTACAATCCGTACGAAGGCAGGGAAAAAGATACAACAACTCCGATGGACGCAGAGGGTGACGTAGAAAAGCTCAACCATGCTACGTCGATATTCTCATGCAGCCGGTGCGACCCCGCATCCCCCACTTCAATTTTTTACTCCTCCGGAATAATGGAGCACAGCCGCAAGTTTCATCCCGATGCCCCACGGAGGCCTGTAGTTGGGGTGCTTGAAAACGTTGTCGACACAGCATCCGTTGTCCTCAAGATGTTAGGTCTCTCGTCACACACCCCGCATACCGAGGTTCCCAAAAAGGTCGTTTGTTTGTGTGGGAGACCGGACTTCCAACAACCTGCCGAGTTCTTAGAGTTGGTGAGCACCGTGAGACTTTCATGGCCATGTGGAACTATGTTTATCATCTTTGCTGCTTAGGTCGTACACATCAAAGAAGAAGTCAGGTGGTATAAGCAGACAATGTCAAATCGGTAAGTACTACCTTTGCATAGTGCGTTACTGTGTTTAATTATTGGTCATGCAGGCGCAACCCGTCCGAAACAACGGATCAGGAAATCACTATACACAACGACCACGACCTGTCCATCGAGAAACCTTTCGTCAAACTACTCCTGGACGACGAGACTTTTTTACCGCCTGATCCAATCACTCATAATCTCGATCTTCCTAACTGCATCGAGTGTAGATTTTGCGTGCAGTTGATTACTCCCCATAGTCGTTCCTCAATTTCCTTGGTACACCAGACTGCCACCGATTTTGTTCATCACGTCAGGACTAAGTAAGTCCTTCTAGTGTCCATACTTTCCTCTCGCGCTCACTCGTGTTGTCTCGTAGACATCTGGTTGAGCCTACGAATGAGGATGCCAGCTATTCACCTAATTCTGCGGCTACATAGGACGATAAGCAATAAAGTCATCTCCTAGCACTTTTGGTTGACTAGGTCTCTTTGAATAAAAGCGAGCGAAGGTCCGTGATGCAACTTGAGAAGGGTATTAAGCCGGAACGAGAAAACGCGAACCACGTGGGAGAGCGCTTACATCAACAGGCCGGGATTAAATGGGCGGTTGGGGGCTTGACGTCCTGACGGCGACTCCTTTTTCTGTACTCAGGCTATAGTTGAACTTCCACACATCAGTAACCTACCAAAGACTACGAATATCCAAGTCGAAGGCATTAGGTTTTACACAAAGCTTTGCCTATTCTGCTTCGTGTTTGTTCAATATACAGTGTGCGCGCAACTAGGAACACTTTACCTCGTACGGGGGTGCTCCGAGACTCGAGTCAATGGCACCCAAGTGCGTCGATTGTTTTTGCTCTTAATTGCTTTACATCCGCTCTTGATCCTTACCACACCCCGATTTTTAGAGCCTCCAGCCCAAAGAGAGTGTTCGGTAGTGTTCAAATTCTCGGTTCATACGCGTGACGTATTTCCTGACTATGACGTGTAGCTTTAGACCAACCTGATTTGCCGGCGATGAAGAAGCCTAAAATAAGTGAAAACTCGCGCATACACCGCCCGGCTCGTACAAAGCCCACTCTCGCAGAATCTGACAATAAAGGCAAACGGCGAGCTCGCAACGCAGGCAAATTGGCTCAGCTGATGGACATGCCGCTGGATATCTTCTTCGAGGTCTGCACCTTCCATTATCTTTCTTCGAAGGACTCACTCCCAATATTCTATGTGAACTCCAAGATTACTTCCAAGTTGAAGCCGCTGGATCTGATCCAATTGTCCCGAGTCTCAAAGCAATTCCGGAATATCTTCATGTCCAAATCGTCCAGATATGTGTGGATTGAAGCGCGAAAAAACGTGCATGGCATGCCTGACCCTCCAGATTGTCTCCCCGAGCCAAAATACGCGTCTGTGGTATTTGAGCGCAATTGTTTTGTGAGCGCCCAATCGAAAGCCGTAGTACGCCGCTCATGTAGTGACAATCTTATAGGCTTGTGGCATCAATCGTTCCCCCAAGATTGATTATGCTTTGTGTGTCCGGTTCTGCGGCGCGTGTTGGAAAAGCAAGTATGTCTAGTTTTGCTATATCAGTGTATTGATGGTACTCAGCGTTCTTCCTATCAGTGTGACCAAAGGGAAAATATTATTGCGACAGCACCCAGACGTGGATACCAGTGTCTTGACAATGCTGCCGTGTGTGCAATCGAGTGAATATATTTTAACTTTCCCCCAAGAATCGCGTCTGACTTTGTTTGGTAGGAGGATACACAGATTCTACCAAGAACTTGGATTGGATGTCCTTCTACGTACCTGAGTTTGAGGCTGTAGTGACGCGTACCAGGTCTCTAACCGTAGCTGGGGATATTCCAGCTATGGATACATACAAAAAGGAACGGCAGGAATTTGCTAGTGCCATGCTTCAGGTGATGCCCCTTTTGACTTGTCTTTTCTGGGTACGGCCGACAAATTGTTTGACTTATAGCATGGAAAATCTGTGCATGATTGGGAGGCACGTATCCGCGACGAGGAGCTTGCTGAAGGGGATCGTGCTCGGAACAAGAGGAAAGAGAGGTAACGTCCTTCAGTAGTTGTCATCGTATTCTACTGCTTTTTCATGCTTTCTTTCAGTATCGAGCGGAAACTAATGGATATGGGCTACCAAGCCTCGGATTTCCCGCCGAAGTATGACTACAATTGGAGACGTCTACTAGAACAACCCCGGGAACTAAGTTCTCGCAGTGCGCCTTGTCCCTTTTTAAGCTACCATCATTCACTGATTGGAATGGTTAGTTTGGAAGCAAATACAACCCAAGCTTGTCGCCGCTATCGCTCTTGAGAAGGAACGAAAGGTGTGGGCTGAGCGAGGCGTTCGCATTGGTTTGCGCAGACAGGAAGTGCGCACCCTATACCAACTCTATATCGAGGATATCGAGGATGATGAGGTGCTGTTACCTGACTCCGTGGAGTTCACTTATTTGCCGGAGGTGACAGCCCTCGTGTCCAGAGATGATGGGCTCATCGAGGTGACCCAAGAGAGATTCATGGACGTCGTAGCAGAGGCAATGACCACCTTCAATATCTCAGAGAGGGCTAAATTGGCCAATATGTTACGCGAACAGGCACCACGCTTCACGGATTATGACTCCTCGGACGAAGACGACGGTACAATCTCAAGGACTCCGATGGAAATAGCATGTGATCTAGAAGTGCTCAACCGTGCCACCTCAATTCTCAAATGTTATCGCTGCAGCCTCTCGTCCCCTACTTCATACTTTCCATTTACAAAAATAACGAGGCACAACCTCAAGTTTCACCCCGATTCACCCTACAAGGCTATAAGCAGGGAGAAGGCGGTTACCGGGACGGCATCTGCTGTCCTCAAGGTGTTGGGTCTCCCATCGTCCACCCGTTATTCCGACATTTCCAGAAAAATCGTTTGCTTGTGTGGGAAACCAGACTTCCAACAACCCGCGGAGTTTTCCGAATTGGTGAGTAGGATATCACTTTCATGTCGCGCGGAGCTATATTTACCATCATCACTGCTTAGATCCTGCATATCACGCGGGAGAACTCCTGGTATATCCAGGCACTGCGATCTCCGTGAGCATCATTTCTGCATGGAGTGTATGTTCCTACCATATAGAGATATTGCCTACGTAGGTGCAAACCGATTAAAGCAGCCAATCAGAACGTCGGTATACACAACGACCACGACCTCTCTGTCAAGAAACCCTTCGTCAAGTTACTCTTGGACGGCGAGGCTTTCTCGCCCCCTGATCCAACACCTCACAATCTTCATCTTCCTGGGAATGTCCAGTGCAACTTTTGTCACCAGTTGACCTCTTCCTACCTTTATTCTCAGGCGTCTTCAGTTCACAAAACCCCCGTTGATTTTGCTCATCATGTCAGAACTAAGTGGGTTCCTCTACCACCTTGCTTCCTGATCGGTCAAACTCATTTGCGCTTCCTCACAGACATCTGGTTGAGCCGACGAACAAGGACGCCATCTATTGATGCCACAGGCCTCCTCCACTGGACATGTTATGTTATATGCATCTGTTATGCTAAGCGAGGTTCTCTTCTGTCTAATTTGCTTGCACCGCCACTACACTACGGCTATCTTTGTCGAACAAATTCTGTTAAATGTCAATAACCCGCATGATGTGCCATCATTAGGTTGCTTTCAAATAGTTTTTGGGCGTCCTGAATGATATATCGTTTTCCATAAAGGGGGAGCTTCAGGTATGATATGAAGCGCGTCCCTCAGCTCACTGATCATCCACCGGAGGCTAAACATGATGTCGACCGACTGTGTACGTTTGAACTTCCCCCAGGCTATAAACTTGATCGATGATCCCCGACCTGCATTTACCTTATCACACTGTCGTGGAGATCAAGCAACTCATCTTAAAAACCTAGTTTCTAGTTCTGAGTCCTTCATTGGCAGAATCTTAACCACTGCATCATGATCTCATGCACACTGTGGCTGAACATGTTGCTCCATTTTCACGAAAGGAAGATCCCCTCAAAGACAGTGGAGACTGTGCACTACCTTTCAATTTCGGGCTACCTCTCTGTAAAGTACTGCAGACTTCTTAACCAGCTTTGCGTTTCAATGGCAAGCGGAACTTTGCGGTCATCGATTACCCTAAATTGGTAGATGTATAGAGACTACATGAAGCAGATCTGCATGCGTTGAGTCTGTACGGTCAAGGTATTGACTAGATGCAACGATAGTGGTTGTTGGTAAAAATCCAAGAGATTCGACTTTAATATATACTACTTATGCTGGAACGGTCGACGTCGTTGCTTTACTATCCCTTTTGCGGTGTACGCTCATATGCCTAGCAAGTTGATCAGGCCTTGCAAATGATTTAGCGCAATCTGGTTCGTTGCAGGAGTACGGTCGCGCCCCAGTGTGTGTCCGAAGCTGTACAGGAAAGCGAGTGATCAGTCCATACATATCTACCTCCATAGAACTGGCGTACTTACGTGTTTAGAGAGATTCGACGACTCTGCGAACGCCCTAAAAACCCTGCTGGTTAGAGCTTGCTCTCATAGCAGAGAATGAAACTTCATGACACGCGCCTCTCGCAATATGTGCACTTGAAGGGTTTATGTCCATTGTGTGTGCGTTTGTGGATCGTGAGAGCCCCAGTGATGGCGAACGACTTTCCGCAGCCTGGGAAATCGCATATGTAGGGTTCTGTCGGTCCGAGTTTAATTTGTAAAAATGAAATAGGGAGATTGAATTGGACTGACTTTCTTGTGTGTGTCGGCGCATGTGCTGAGCGAGAGTAGCTGCTTCTGAGAAGTTTTGGTTGCAAGTCTTGCACTGGAATGGTCGATGTCCGGTGTGGCTCTGTTGCGCCAATGCAATGAGCATCCATGGGAATAAGAACCACGTTGATGACAACTCCTTACCTGTAAATGTCTACAGATCTTCTGCTTGCTGGCAAACCCATTGTCCCCGTGTCTTGAGCATCCTTCCCACCTGCAATCGTAATGTGCCTTCCCGCTTCCGACATGTACAGCGTTGATGTGCGCAGTCAGGTCGTCGCAAGAGGGATAACCCTGACCGCAATTAGTCCAACCGCATACATGTGCTTGAGGCGCTAAGCAGTCATGTTCAGGAGCGGGTGTCGGAGGGCAGGACAAGGTGAGAGACGGGGAAGTGCGACGAGAATTGGCTTCACCGGCGTGAGGCTCATAATATTTGCCTAGTTGAGCGAAATTTGCTTCGACGGGTGAAGATAAATCGTTGGAAATCGACCTGGTGGGCAATCCTAGGTGGTCATGGAGGAGATGAGTTGCTAAGACACCAAGCATGGTGTCTGTTTGATTCCCGGAAGATGGTCCTGGAATTGAATCAGGAGTCGGATAGACTTGGCAGTCAGCCCAATGACATGAAAGTCCTGTGGGATCCATTTGGTATTGTTGGTAGGATGTTCCCATTTCCGCGTGTAACTGAGGTACACCCATTGGTGGGGAAGGTGAAAGTGGCAATCGGAGATGTTGCAAGTTGACGTGGCCAACTAAATCGTTCATCGTCGCGAATGTCTGTCCGCAGTGTCCCCACATGCAAGACAACCTGGACGACTGAGGTAGTGGCGGGAGAGGATTTGTTAAGGGCTGAGGAGAGGCAAGATATGAGTTTGGACTCGGTAACATCTGTGGCGTTGTCACAGAAGAATCCGTCGAGTAGAAACCTGTACTACTGGGTCCATGTGCCTGTGCCATATAACCATGGAACATTGCTTCCGAAAATGGAGGGGCCCAGGCGAACGCGGGATCAGGTACGGCAGAGTTGCCAATAGACCTTGAGTCTGGCATCATCGTGCAGCACTGCATCTATAGGGGGTCATAAACATGGTGCGGCATTGCAGACGGTTTGGGACGTACGAAGCTCTCCAATATGTCGCGATCTGCCTCTTCGGCACTGGTCAGATCACTGGGCGGACTTGGGGGTTTGGGGTCGCAGGCCGCATACTTGTGATGTGCGTCGTTACACGGGACGACGACGCATTGATCGGTACATTGTTCTGTGAGCTGTAAATCACAGGCAGACTCTTCACATTCCTGTACACATTCTTCGCAGGTCGACGGGTTCGGGGGAACGGGAACGTCCATATTACAGAAACAATTATTCTGCAAATTTTCTGGAGGGTCCGTAAGCTTCTTTGGGGTGAAAACCTGGTGTTCCTGAGTCGTCCGCACGTCTGAATAATGCTGGTGAAGAGATAATGGCAAAAAGAACGCTCGCGGCTGAACGTATAAATTTGTGTAATTCTCTGATGTTTTTTGAAAGGAATATTGGCGGTTAGTGGTCGAGGTGTATGTGAACTGAGCAAGGTTCGATGAGGCATGATAATCCATGTCTGCTGTTTGAAGCGTCCGTGACTGGGCAGGCTGTAACTGCGACGGTACCCTTCACACCAACCTGCTTACATAATATCCCATTTTCCTATTTGGGCCAGTCGGCCAATCGGAGCGCCCCCGTTGCGAGGGGCCGGCGGTGTTGCCTCAAACGTCTTGCATGCTCTTGCATCGTCTTGCATGCGCTTGCTCGCTGGCTTGCAACAACTTGCAACCTTCACTCGGTCCGCAGGATGAGCATATCTGTTAATTTTATCATCAAAATATACTGAGACATCAACGTGAGATAGTATCACCCGGGGTCCTGGTGTTTGTTAGCGCATGGAAGGACTATATAATATGAGGATGATATGGGGATATCATCCCCACGCTCGGTGGGACACCGCTGATCCTTGCCGCAGGTGGATTGTATTGTTGGTGACACGCTTCTGGGCAGGCTCTAGAGTTTTATTATTGACCGTTCGCATCTGCTAGAACTTGAAAAGGGTGCCATGTCCTCAGTCTTCTCTCGCCTCCTCGTCTCCCTTTTATGCAGTATCACGCTGGCACACGCCCATTCAACTGCACAGCTCCACTTGCAGACCGCTCTGGTACCTCTAAATTTACCAACCGAGGATTATGCGGCTTGTGGTCAAGTTGCGCCTTTAAACCCGTCCGAGTCCCAGCGGAGCAGGATCAATGTTAACTTGGATGTCCTGTATGGTAGAGATTCTTTCAAGTTACGAACCTTTGAAGCACTAGGCGGAGCCATTCGTATCCCGTGAGCTATATTTGTGTTACATTGGCTTGATTCGATCCACTCACCTTGTTCTCTAGTACGGAGTCATACGATGATCTAGCACCTGTAGGACAAGACGACCGCTGGGATATCTTTGCTTTACTACATGAATATTTGGAGGGGACTTTCCCTCTTGTGTGAGTTGACCGTGCGGCACTGAGGAATAAGCTCCAATTGACACTGTCCAATTCCATAGATATCAGTCGTTGAGGGTTACGAAGGTGAACACGTATGGCATCGTGCTTCACTGGCAAGGCTCAAATGAATCTCTGCTTCCGGTATTGATGACGGCTCACCAAGGCAAGTCTATCGACTGGCAACAGGATTTCGTGGATATATAAGGTTGTCATTTCAGATGTCGTACCCGTCGAACCTTCTACGGTAAACCAATGGGTCCATCCGCCTTATTCAGGATATTACGATGGTCAGTCTATCTTTAAGTTCAGGACATTTTGCTCACAGTAGGTCATTTAGGTACCTGGATCTGGGGTCGTGGCTCTTGCGATGATAAATCGGATATCATCTCGCAATTGTGAATACACAAAGTTGTGCGATCTGACAAAAGCTAATAACGTTTCAGGACCACAATTGAGTCTCTTTTGAAAGAAGATTTCCAGCCTTCGCGGACATTTGTCTTTGCTTTCGGGTTTGATGAAGAGGCCTCTGGACTAGAGGTATGTGTCGATTAATAGTAATTGCATATTGTGCTTAGTTTTAGCATAGGGCGCAGGACATCTGGCAGTGTACCTGAAGAGTAGATATGGCATAAATAGCTTCGCTGCCCTGCTTGACGAGGGTGGTACGTTGCATCACAAGGTTGTTACAATAGGCTCCCTTTCTGACATACTATTTCCAGGCGGTTTCGGTAAATTGTATGGCGGAAATGTCCTGTTCGCTGGTCCCTCCACAGGAGAGAAGGGATATCTCGACGTGCGTCTCGAGGTGTCAACACCAGGCGGGCACTCTAGCGTCCCTCCTGCACACACGGTAGATTTCCCACCATCCTAGTTTGTGCTATTCTTACACTTAATCAATACCTATCTCACAGGGCATTGGTATATTGGCTTCTGCTATAGTGGCTATTGAGTCTCATTCTCACGACGCTTCTCTCGCCCGCTCCGGAACCGTTTTTCAAATGCTCCAGTGTGCAGCTGCGCACGGTCCAGATATCACTACCACATTACGTTCTTTGATCGAAAAAGCTGCTAGCGACGATCAAGCACTTATTGAACTGTCGGATGCACTAGTGAAGATGGGTCCTAAATTTGCCGCTCTCGTAGGAACGACGCAGGCTGTGGATCTTATTTCCGGCGGAGTTAAGGTCAATGCGCTTCCAGAGAGGGTGGAAACAGTCATAAACCATAGGATCGCGGAGCACAGGTATGTCGCCTTCGCGTTGAGTACGGGTAGCACCAATACGAACTGATCGATAAGTTCTGTGTCTGAAGTGCAGAAACATATTACGGATGTTATACTTCCTGTCGCTAGGAAGTTCAACCTGACTCTCGTGTCATTCGGCACTAACGTCACTATAGGAAGCGAGGGCGCTGGTCATGTTATTCTCTCCAAGGCCTGGGGAACGTCTCTCGAACCAGCTCCCATGACCCCTATCAGCTCGAGCAAGCCTTATGAGATCCTGGCAGGAACCATTAAAGCTGCCTTGAAGAGTTCTACGATCTACAATAGCACTGCTGTTGTCGTCTCACCGTCACTAGCCATAGGTGAGAAGGAAATTCGTTAATATCGGTCTTCGTTTTCTAATGTGCCTATGTATCACCAGGCAATACTGGTACGTGGTTCAGACCAGGATGGGATTCTGATACCGACACCTTATCGTAATACCAGACACTCAATTCTACTGGAATTTAACTAAGCATATCTTCCGCTACTCGCATTCGACAGACGACGGGAGGTATAATCAAGCGCATACAGTCAATGAAGGTATGGATTGATTTATTCATTCATTTTAGCAAGTGCTTACAAGGTTGTAGCTTTGAAAGGGGAAGCTTTGATCGACAAGATTCGTTTCCATACGAAGTTTATATTGAACTGGGACGAGTCCACTTCGTAATATAGTCGACATGGATGGCAGTTTTGCATAAGACCAAGGGTTGTAACTCTCATGGGGCATCCCGACGGGCTGCGAAGTACAACAGGATTATTACAGCATCAAAGGTGAAATAACACGCAACAAGCAAATCAATCTCCCGTCCATCCAAGTCTACGGAGATCTCTTCTGCACTCTTCTGTCTCCTTGCTAATGCGAGCCATGTCCTCAACGATCTGAGAAAAGCCACCGCCCGTCCCGTCAACCATTTGCAGTAATTCTTCGTATTGCATAATCTGATTGTCCAGCTGCCTTTCTTCCTCCTCTTGTTCTCGTTTCTGTCGTTCAAAATGATCACGCAAAGCTAATATTGCATTCTCCATTGTGAGATCAGGATTTTTCGGCGAAGTGTACTGGTATAGTGAAAGGTGTGCACGTCCACGGATGAGAGATAACTTGAGAAGGCAGCTCTCGAGCCTCATTGCGAGCTCGTCAGAACGCGCTACGCGCTGTGCATCCAGTACCGGGGACAGGGTCTTGATAGCAGTGATGAGTTCCGCATTTAACTGGGGGTTTATCTTATGCCAAAAATAGTCAACACGGAGTAATAGAAAGCTCTGACGCAGTGACATTACCGTATTGGTTTCCTCCGTCAACTTCTCAACACGGGAACGGCGTGTGGTGACATCGGCAGCAACATTTGCAATCCGTTGGCGACGTGCTCTTATCATCTCTGGGAGGCGCAGCGCATGTTGCAGCCCCTCATCATCGGGTTCTGGTGAACGTAAGCCCAGCTATTAGAGCCCGCTCGTTGTGATGCATACCATCTTCGCTCCAAAATTCGTACATTGTACGAAGCGTACCCTCCAACTGGCTCTTGATGACATCAGCCTTGATCTGCGGGATTTGAGCCTTACTAGATGCGCAAAGTATGTCTGGTTCGGAACTCACAACAGGCACAGAAGCGGAAAAACGTCCGAGGTCTTCATCAGAGAGCCCACCGGGAAGCATTCTGCCCGTCCCAAGATCCGACAGGTCGCCGTTCTCTGCCTCTATACATCTATTCACCAATGGAGTATCTGCAGAACTTAGAAGAGACCCTAAAACCTGAAAAAAGTTCAGCCAATAGGTAAGAAACCCGGAACGAGTACAAATAGTACCGGTGGAAAGCTGGAATGCTGAGCGGCAGCAGCCTGTAAATGATCATGAAGTATCTTGGCACGAAGGTGGCCTCTCTGTGAAAGGAGTAAGTTTCTCAGTGTCTCCTCAAAATCACGTTCACTGTATGGCAGTACGAGCTACATACTTCCATAGAAACTTAAAATCGAACGAGCCGCCTTCAAGCTGTTGGCCAGGTAGAACTAGTAGTTCGCTTCAGCTTCAGAGCCTGAGGAGGGGCTACAACTCTGTCGGCAAACAACGGTAATATTTTAGCGATTTCTATTAGATAAAACATATGAACACACCTAGAGCAACCATTGACGGGGACTCGGAACCATTCAATGAACTGGTACGGTTGTGGTCGAAGCTAAGTGTCTGGGGTCCATCATCTCGGCTGCGGCAACAACTTTAGGTGTGGCAGTGTTGATATCATGACTGCATACGTTTGCACCATAAAAGACTAGCAGAATTATGGGAAATTCTGCTAGACGATAATCTGTTCTTTACTGGTTGCGGACTCTTGAAGGTCGAAGGTTGAACGACGACCCTTGGCTCATAATCACTCAGGGTCGTCACCTCGAAAAAACCCACAGATTCTCAGCAGCCTGCTGCCTAAGCACAGGGAGCGGAGAAGTCGTCTCTGATGTAGCGACTCTGTCTTCAATATCGAGGCTTTACGGAGGGCAAAGAAGAACGACGAGTATATGGATGGGCTCTTACTAGTAGTAGGTGTCACAAGCATTGCTGGGCATTCACATAGGAGTAGGTTGGTATCAGCTTCGTTTTATGCGCAGGGACACGTTGAAAATCTTTCAGTTCCGTAATCACGCGTGGCCTACTGTCGGGCGCATCTATGGTTCCGTGCCTGCAACTTGATCCTTCGTCTTCACTGGCACGTTGTTGGCAAAAGTAGACTGATATCGATGAAACATCAAGCAGGTGCTGTCTCTTAAGCTACCCCTTTCAAGGACAAAGGTTACGGCATATTTGGAGACAGATAACCAGGAATGCTGGTGTCAACTTCGAATGCTGGGTATGATGAAAAATGTTGAACGCCGCCAGCGGATTGAACCGATCTCGGAAGTGTGGGCAAATTTTACAATTCAGCTGGGCTCGTCTGTACATGAGCTGTGAGTTCACACGAACCCTTAATGCACTGTATCGCTGACCATGAAACTCGAAGGCAAGCTGTAATCCACCCACGAAGACATACTACGCTGTTTACTTCCCATCAAACGCGGATTTTTGATGCATCAAGCTACATTCAGGGCAAACGCCACCAAAAATGCGATCCTGACAATTGATTCTGTGAACTGTACAGATGGCCCCCGTGTCTCCACGGTAGATAAAGGCAGACTACGGCGCACCAGACCCAAGAGAGAATCAAAACTCTTCTCAGTTGCTCTAGTGCGGCTAGTCTCAGCCCATTTCGAGCCACAGTAACCTCAGGCTCTTGATAGTGGACGAAGCTACTAGTAGCTTTCCAGGTGTAAATGTTTGCATCAGTTCCCTGCGGCATTTTGTTGTATTCATTTATCGATATTATACAGCTACAATATCTTACAACCTCATTGGGACATTTATGTGCTCTCTCCTCGCAAGATCAGAGGATGCGGTTCATCGGAAGCGAAACACACGCGCAGAGGCGCTGAAGGCAGCTCCGATTCCTCTGGAGTCACATCTTGTTTATTTGAGAAGTTCCGGTCAGTCATTTTCTAAAGGTGACGTATAGTTGCGAGTTTATCTCAATCTGTATTGCATTCAACAGCGTCGGAGATCCCTCGCCGTATCAAGGCTGGTGAATGGACAGCATCTGAAGTTTTGGAAGCGTATATTTCCCGAGCAGCCGTGGCTCAAGCTACTACAAACTGCCTCACGGAAGGTAGGTCTTATATTTTTCGCTGTACAGGTATAACTTCATGACGACGTCAAACGTGTTGCCAGTTCTGTTCGAAGAAGCCCGCGAAGAAGCGCGAGCTTTGGATCAACATTTCTGTGAAACGCAACAATTGAAGGGTCCACTTCATGGCGTACCTGTCAGTTTCAAAGACCTTTGTCAGTCCCATTGAGTGGTTTTATGTGGCCTTCTCCCTTGACTCTTTACATCATCGCAGTCGATATCACAGGATATGACTCTACAGTCGGACTGATTGAAAGTGTAGATCGTCCTGCTATCGCAGATGCGGAAGTACGGGACTTATTGTACTTGCTACTATCTTCTATATCTAACATTCCTCTGGTCACCAGATCGTGCGGTTTGTAAGGCAAGCAGGGGGGATCCCATTTGTAAAAACCACCATATCACAAGGCGCCATTCCCTTTGAGTGTACGAGTCCAATTTGGGGTCGTACTTTAAACCCGTTCAGCAAAGACCATACTTGTGGTGGTACCACAGGAGGCGAAGCCGCATTACTTGCCATGGATGGAAGTGCACTGGGATGGGGAACAGACATCGGTGGAAGTTTGAGGATTCCCGCTTCGTATTGCGGAGTCTATTCGTTCAAGCCAGGTTACGGTAGGGTTGGTACGATGGGTACCGTCAGTAAGTCAGCATTACTTCAATAATTCGGCGGAGGAGCGTTGATATCTGTGTCATTTGTATAGAGCGCCTACCTGGTTTTGAAGCCGTACGTATAGTCTGCGGGCCAATGAGTCGTTCTGTTGAGGACCTCGAACTGGCTTGCCGAGTCGTATTCGGTCAGCCCAGCGAAAATTACGATCCCCCTCCTCTGCCATTTCGAAATGTTCTTCTCCCCAAGAAACTTAGATTCGGTTACTACATCTCCGGTCAGTGCATCCAGGAAGCGTACAACAAATTACTTACGACATTTTGTAGATGATTTTATAAAAGCATCTCCCGTCTGCAGACGTGCAGTTCTTGAAACTGTGGAAGCCCTGCGAAGAGAAGGACACGAATGCGTGGAATTTGCCGTGCCGGCGGGTGCGTCGTACTATGCTTTCCACCAACCTCATAGCTTATGGATGAAATGTCATAGCGGTCAGGGCCATGAAGCTCTTTCTGGCACTGATGTCTTCGGATGGTAGCAGAAGTTTGTTTTCCCCATTGTCCCCCGAAACCCAGGTATGTTCTTTATGTTGAAGCAAGGGCTTGACTGAACCGTAACCATGGACATAGGAATCTGACCTGCATGTTTTCCTTTTCTCTTTCAAATTATTCGGTATGCCGACGAACTCGTGCTTATTGGGTAGTTGGTGACAAGCTTCTCCATTAGGGTGGATGCAGTCCTTCGCAGCTTGGATCGCCAAAAAGTGTTTTCATGACCACGTCGTTGCAAACATGCTACAGGCTTTGGGAATGAAGTCAGTACGCGAGTTTTGGGCCTTGACATATGAGCTACAAGAGTACGCTAGGATGTTCAATCAGGAGGTGCGTCGAATTATTTTACTACACCACGGACTTGCGATGACTGAAATTCCGGCCTCAGGTATGGGAGAAATACAGGTTTGATGGCATGATAGCTCCTGTGCAAGCGATTCCCGCACTACCACATGAGTCAGTCCTGATCTATACTATTCTCTGTAGGCATTCTAAATTGACGACACTACAGGTCGATGACTTACGTGGCCTCTTTGTCAGTGTCGACAATCCTTTATAGTATCGTTGACAGTCCAGTTGGCACTATTCCTGTAACGCGAGTCGACCCTGCTTTGGATGGGGTCACTGCCGAATGGTCAGATCCAGAGGTGGACGGTGGACATGGATCGCCACTTATTGAGCGTCTGATATACAATGGAAAGCGGGCTCTGTATAACCCACAAAGTATGGCCGGCCTACCTGTCGGTGTGCAAATTATAGGAAAGAAATGGGAAGAAGAAAAGGTTATCCAGATGATGAAAGTTGTTGATAGAGCGCTGGGAGAGAGAGGATTCGGTCCTGGTCACCGCTTGGAGCAGAAGCCTATCCCCCACTGGTAACAAATTGACATTCAAAACGAGGGCAAACATGCCTATCTATAGAGTTCAGAACTCAGGATTTCCAACGCTGGGAAGAGAAGTGATCTTTTGTAGTAATTATACAAGCTCCGATATGCATGTGCTTAAAGCACTACGATGGGAAAAAATCTGCAAGAGATATTGTGAAGGGTCAATTCGTAACTAATTTGGAGCGACATTGCAGTTCAATGCGGACTGAAAACAGAAAGCAATAAGTGAATGGGTAACCGCCAAGTACGCAGTAATTAGATAATATGGAACCACCCAGGAAGGGAAACGAGAGATAAGTGCAGCAAACTTGAACAACGAGTGAGCAGAACGAAGGGCGTTAACTTAGGAGAATTCTAGGCTGTGGCTGAAAATCAGATCATGCCACGGCCGTAGTGCGCGATTGTATTGGTGGGAAAGCGGAGGACATCGGGGAGACCTGTGGCTGCTGGCCACTGCCAGAGACGTCACCAGCAAAACGTGGGTCGCCCTCGAGAGATAGCGTGCCAGAGCTAAAGTTTTGAGGAGCACCACTCGTACTTGGAGTGGCAGGTGCACCGGGTGCTGGCACTTTGCCAATATACCATGACTGAAAAAAGACTGTTAGTACACAACGATATGCTGAGAAAGTGATATGGCTTACTGGAACCCATCCGCGATCTCCAGACTCCTCTTTGACAGCCTGGAAGAACGTCAGAAACGCCCACCGGTCATGGGACATACTTTGAGACTTACATATGACCAATGGTTATATCGCTTGAATACGCGGAGACTATCATCTTTCGCAAGATCCAACTCTTCTTCACCCTTTTTCTTGTACTCCATAAGGGCGATTCCTGGGAAACTTGTTGACAAAATACTCAAAGGCAAGATTGGTGTCGAGCCTGCAGGTGATAATGGTGGTGACACTCCCCCCGTTGACGATGTACCCCTCGCTGTTGCCTCTGCGATTGCCGTTGCGACAGGTACACTAGTTTCAAGTAGACAGCCCGCAGGTACCCATCCTTGCTTGGTAGTATCTGGTTCGATAAGACCTGAGCCAGCAGGATCGCGCTGTACAACCCACCAACCCCGAGCACGAGAGAGAATGATGAACGTATCACCACTGCCATGTATCTCAGCACTGCAAAAGATCACAGTTATAACGTAATGACTCACACCACGACGTCGAATTCATCCTCTTGTTCTGCCATATATGGATAGATGGCCACTGCATATGACACGCCCGTAGACGGAGGGATTTCCCGCAAACTGGTCACGCCGGTCGTCTCACTGCCTTCTGCTGTATTGGACCCTGTCCCCACAGAAAGAGTACTTTGCGTCTTGGAAGCTTCTGATGCAAAGTCCTCTGAACGTTCTTGCTTCTCAACAGCAGGAGACATGATTTCTGGCCAACCCGATGAGCCGTTAGGACCAGCTGTCATGAGAGCAGGGGCAACGCCCGTCAGTTGGGGGTTAACGTGAAGTTTCGGTGGGCGTGTGCGGTCCTGTGATGGATGTGAATGGTGGCCTTGTCCATGCGACGAGGCAGAGGTTCCGGTCAGCGGTGGAGACTTGACGGACGAGGTCTCAGACGTCGATGCTTTGCGCGCGGCTTGCTTCTGCTGCGCTACTGCTATCGGAGAACGGATGTCCTTGATGTGCTTGAGCATAAACACGGGATTTTTCTTGGCGTCCTTGAGCTTCTGAAACAGAAGCAGTGGCTTTTCATCATAGCTAAGGCATCTTTCGATACGATTCCCTGTAAGTCAAAGTTCAAAACAAGTCATGCGTCTCTAAGGATTAGTCGGTCGTACCTGGTGACCCATAGCAGATGAACATGGCATAATTCTGCCAGTCGTCGTTATTGATCTTATACTTCTTGAGCGCTGCAGGCAACACTTTCCATGCTGGGTCATCAAGGCTGACTTTGAAGCTTTTCAAGTTGTCAGAACTATCTTGCCTAGACGGTTTTGGTTGTTGCGGTTGTTGTGAGATGGAGCTGCCACCTGCGACAGCATTTGTACTCGACGAGGAGTTGGTAGTATGCGATGACTGCTGGGAACGTGGTTTCTCAGCCGTATTTGTTGATGTACGAGGCGCAGTCACGTTCACATCGTGTTCAGCCCGCTGAGGAGAAGCCTGCGGTGTTTCGAGGATGGTCTCCGGGGTGGCCTTTGTCGGTGAGCGTGACGACTTCACAAATGATGCCCATTTAAATGAAGGAGCGCGATTGACAGGACTTTCTGCCTCGTTCTACCATGGGGGTCATAGCCCAGTCAGCTGACGCACTGCTAGTTATTTGATAAGCACGCACAGTCCGTTGTGTTTGAGACACACGAAGACCGTTGATATCTTCAAGACAGGAATGCAGAGTATCACTCATACGTCGGTTTTCATCTTCTAGGACGCGTAGTCGCTCGCCTAGAACTATGGCTTAGTGCGAACCATATATGGACGAGACGACCACATACCTTGGTCCCTTAGTAAAGTATACAGCCTGTCCACATTACCGTGCTCCTGTCGTTCGTCCACCTCAGCTATATGATAATCAGTCGTGTATAATACAGCGAGAACGAAAGCGTACATGGTGGCACATAGTCATCGGGTTCGATAGGGACATGATGCGCGAGCTTGAGTTGATAAACCGCCTTGAGAATGGCCAACCTTTGGCCAATGGTGGTAATGCCGACCTCCTTCAGGCTTTCTGCATCCATAAGACAGAGAACTTCACCAGAGACCCGATGCTCTATTGCCGCCGTTCAGTATAATTGTGCTGGTAACGATATAATGGAGCGCACCCCGGAGTTGATTCTCATACTGCGAGTAGCCCAATGATGCTAGCCATGTGTGGACGTCGTTCTCATCCCAGTTCTGGATACTAGATCGTAGCTCGACTGACGATCCGTCCATGGAACGAAATATGTTGGTAGTGAAAGAAAGCTATGAACAGTCGCCGTCTGTGTGAATCACCCAGCCCCGTTGAACGCCAAAGAGAGCAGTAAGGCCCGGAGTGTCCGGGGTCCTTAGCACTAACACAGTCGACCTATCTCGGGTCTCGAATCCAAACTACTCTCAGGCTGTCCCTCTGACATACACACTTGGCCTCTTTGCAGTACAATACAGTTGCTTGTCTTGAAACAGTGCACATTCGAGTCTACTTTGCGTTGCCAGGGGGTTCCCAGGCGACCAATAGTTTGCATCTAAGAAGTCAGGGGATCTGCATCGGTTGCAAGCTGTTGCAAGATACAACATCAGTGAAGAAACCATACTAGATATGCGCCCTTTCACCGTCACTCCCGGTCTTGCAACCACGGCAACGAAACCTTAACCGGGTCATTAATTTGTGAGTTTACACGAAGATGGCGGTGCTTAGACTGTCTCCCATTCCATGAAACTATATAGCTGGTTGGCGACTTGGTTCGTCTGAATATGATGAGTACGTGTATTTCTGCTTGTCTATACGTCACTGCTTATTTTTCGCTTAGGTGAGGCCGTTTGGTCAACTTTTTTTGGTTCAAGACATTCAAGACATAATAGGGGTTGCCCGTTCCAGCATCCAGCCATTCTTATACATGTAGAAAGTTCAATACTTTGGCAAACCAAAATACCATTGTCGGCGAACCAAGGCAGCCTTAAATACTTGGATTCAATATCTTCGAATGACATTCGACAATGCTCACTGTCATCAGTTCCCTTTGCAATAGTAGGGATCTTGCCTCTATGTGCTCCTGCCGGCTCTGACGGCTCTATGTGTTCCTGACGGCTCTATGTGTTTCTGACGGCTTTATGTGCTCCTGCCGGACTTATGTGCTCCTGCCGGACTTATGTGCTCCTGCCGGACTTATGTGCTCCTGCCGGACTTATGTGCTCCTGCCGGACTTATGTGCTCCTGCCGGCTCCATGTGTTCCTGACGGCTTTATGTGCTCCTGCCGCGGGGACTTATGTGCTCCTGCCGGCTCTATGTGGAACGTAATGTATTGGCACACTGGTGGAACGTGTTCGCAGCTCGAGATTCTAGACTGACTAGATGGAGTTTATAAAGCTACTGCGCCCTTCCAACTATCCATACACCCCTCAGCACCGTCTTGATCTTGCCAATGGCTGATCCATTTCCTCAAGTCGGCAATAACGAGTTTACTCAGGGCTGCGAGTTGGCCAGGAATACCCTTCATCCATTCTTCACCTTGTTTTATCAAAGTCTAAATGCAGTCCCCGACGAACGTGGCTTGACGGACCAGCTACTCTTCCAGCTCACAAGGAAGGTCGCAGCCATCAACGTGGTACGTCCAGCTCAATTGTTTGTATCGTGCTTAGGTACACATGTACTGAACCAGGGGTTGTTCTATAGGATCGCACTACGCCAAAGGAGGAGTCCATATCCGGCTATGACTATAGCTGGAGGTTTAGGACGAAGAACCTACAAACAAACCAATGGGAGAAGAGATGGATCTTCCTTCAAGCTAAGATTTACAAACCAGAAATTGTAAGCGGGCAGCTTCTGAACATTGCTGACTTCACGTATATGTACGTCTTGGAAGCCTGGCTTTCGGAAATCGGTCTGACTATAGTACATATTAGAAAACGCGGAGGCGACACCTTGCAAATGGATCTGCTCAATACCACGATCACTAACGCCAAGGTGAGCTCTTACGCCTTACGGATGACATAAATAACCCCAGAACTCATGTTCGTGCAGGCTGCCATTCCAGATGCCGTGGTCACTGGAGGGTAAGAACCTTCCAATCCATGTCTATTGCCGGCTTTAACTGCGTGTGCTTCAGATATTTTCTTTATGGCCAGAACACCGTTCAGTTTGTCCCTATAGCTGACGTGTTGCAGAAATATGCTCTAGCTCAGCAAAACAATCTTTCCCCGGAAATGTCTAACCGCCAAATGAGCGCGTTCTTTATGGATGCTGGAGAGATCCATTATAATATCCAGAACATCCTGACGTACAGACCAACTTGAAGTCTCTGTCCAGGAGAGGCTGAATGTACTCAGGATAGCAGTTACGGTCCACGAAGAAGTGTTGAGCATATGACTACCTTTACTATGACTCCTTTGTAAGACCTGGGATGATTGAAACAGTACGAATACCTATGTGAAACGTGTACATGCCGAACTCTACAGACACAGTAATGGTGAACTAGTTCATGAGAAGACTCAAAGACTGTTTGACTTTATCTCCTCCAGCTTCAAACAAGCTTTGTGCGGTGCCTGGGAAATAGGTGAAGGGCGTGACTTCCATGCCTGTCGCGGGCTCCTTCTTACGATTTTGGCATTGATGAGAGTAGAAAACGGATGTCCGTTGTTGAATAGAATGTGAGATAAGCCACATTCACGAGGACCCCATTCCGAAGGTGCAGTGGTAGGTTGCCAGCCGCGTTGGCCCCACATTCCTCAGGTTGCCACAGACGTGGTCTAGTCGAGTTCAAAATCAGTTGTGAATACAATATAAATTCTATCACAGCAAACGAAAGTACGGTCTACTGTAAATGCTTCACAAGTAGTTAAAGACTCTTGATTCATATTACAAAAGAAACGGCTTTACTAGGAGACGGACGAAGAAGGCAACGCGAGCAAGTTGCCGCCGAGCCAGAGCGGCCCTCCGAGTTTGTGAAGATCAAGTGGCGGCGCTCAGACTCGGACTGTCTCCCATTCCATTTGAAACTATATATAAGATTGACCCAGTTCATGGAAATATGGTCATTTCAGGGCATTTGTGCGCCGCAGGCTGCCGAAACGCCGCCAGGGCAGATTCCGATGCCAAATCTGACAAGCGTCAGGGGAGATAACCCAGAGCTATGGCTGAGCGCCTCTAAGATTCAGATCTCTCTCTACTTCTCAGACGCTCCCATCATCTTCTCTTCTTTGGCATCGCTTCAGACTGTCGGGTCTATCGAAAGATTGGGTCGGCTCTCTTATTAAACAGCTGTGAACAATTCTGTTTCGTCTTGTGTGAGTTTGTGAGAGTGTGTCCGACACAAGGTGAGTACCAGTATATTTTCTTAAAGCGGTCTCATGAATGTTTCATTTAGGGGCTAGTGAGCTGCCCATTGACGGCCATGCTCAGTTATAAAAATGCAACTAATCAGAACAGGGAGTTCTACAACAACTTCCCAGCTGCTCGGAGCAGCACAATCCTCTCCGATTGCAGTTTCATTGTCCCCAAAACCGGTATTGACTTCAAGTTATATAGTCAATATGTTCGTCGCCTTATATGGCCTGGACTTGTTGATGGCCCAGGTGATCCAAACCCTCTCATTCATATCCCTGTAGTTTTCGAGGTGGTAGCACGCATTTCACGAGAGGAATGTTACCTCACTACAATGGGATATCGGAACAGAGGCGGTGTCAAGCCCGTGGCTTCATGTTGGCTAGAGCCTCCCGAGGATGAAGCAGGTATTGCCGAATGGGAAGAAATGATGCGCCGGATGGAGGATATCACCACGTCAACATTTGACCTTGACGTTTCTGACACGTATTTTCTGTCGCCAAAATGTGAAGACCGGCCTCGTTTGCTTCGCGTACTTTGGCGGTCGAAGCATCCTATTCCTGAGGTAAGTGGTTGCCTGCATACTCTAGAGACTAGTACTCACGTTGATTTCATTGAACTTTTCCAGCGCAACCGTGGGAGACGGAGGCTGCCAGTTTTCAATAAAATGGGCAAGAATGTCCCTCCACGGGACCTTAGCGAAGTTCCCTTTGGTGAATCAGTTCGGGTGCTCTTTGAAGTATCCTATAGCCGTGGCGCTGTGTACGGAGAACTCCTGAAACTTGCTGTTCTCCCAGCATGAGGTTTAGGTGGCTCAACTCAACCTGTCGGACTCCAAGTAAGATAATCTTGCAAATTTGCATATTAATGTACTGTCTGTATGATATAGCCTATAATACTGTATCCTAAGTTGCTTGAATATATTGCTTGAATGTATCTTTTCTCACTGAAATGAAAGAACCTGAAAGGCTCAAGCGACGGTGCCGACTCAGAAGTCTGGCTGTTTCAAGTCCTAAAACGTTTGCTTCCGCTGCCAAGCGCAGTGAAGAAAAATGTGATTGAAGGTTTTGTCACCTACGTTCACTGGCATCTTACAGTTCTTACCATGGCTGCATTTGAACCCCAAGTTATCCGATCCATTATCCGATCCAGTCTACAGCCAAACGAGCGAGCAAAATTCGATAGAGAGTGGGATGATACAGTAAGTCACCCCTATAAGCGTACCCTCCTACGGATTCCTGCCGGCATCAATCTCATAGCAGTTTATCATGATCTTTTGATAATAGGTCAAATTGCGCCTGAAAAACTGGTTACAAAACCGTCTCAAACAAACAAGAGATGTTGACCAGCTCACCTGGGAAGCCAACATCGTCGCATATGTCAATTTCCTTTACGAACGAACGAAGATCCATGGCAATTGTAAGCGAGACACAACACCACCAGCACTGAAGAAAGCCATACCTATCTATGGTCCTCGCTTTCTTCCTCCGTCGTACCTGCATATGCAGAGACGTGATCCTGTCACACCTCTCATCAAGCCGGATGTATCCTTCTTGAAGCCCCTGAATGTTGTCCATCCATTTTACTACGACAACTTGAAGAAGTGTCCGCAATGCGACTCTACTGAGGGAGTTTCGTGGAACAGCTGGGTGAACACAGGTCACCGTGAGCTATATGGGATGAGACAAGGAGAATGCGCACTGGGGTATCAACTGAGATGTAAGAGCTGCACGCAGGGTAACAGCGACTCATTGGAGTCAGACCAACATTGCTTCGCAACAACAAGTGCAATGTTTTGGAAGAAATGGGAGCATTGGAGTATACCTCGTAGGTATCCTTAGTTGAATCTGCAGATTCTGTCAGTTAATCATGTATATGTTATTCTAGGAGGCATACCGATCTTCTTCTCACGGGCTGGTGTTACACGAGATCTGTTTGATGTCATCGTAGAGCTTCGGCCCTCCACAACTTCGGGTCGACTCGCTGAGCATATTAAACGTAAGCTTCTCTTTGAATTGGGTCCCACTATGTGGAATAAATTGGATCGCAGGCTTACCTAGTTCTCCCAACAGAACTACACCTTCTGGAGTACAAGCAGCGAGAACTAGAGTACTTACAGGCATACGAATCTCGCAAGATCAATCGTCTTGTGCCGTTGGAGCTGAGAGTCTTCAGAGCACCAGACGAGCCAACGTCAGATGGTTCTGGTATTCAAGCTCAGGATTCGGATGATCCATATGGTGACAAACCTATAAGCGATGATTTTATCAGTGACATCTATCTCGACTTCGACAAGCGCACACGTGCGATCGAATCACAGGAATACCTTCGAACACTATTTGGTATGTTCTGATATTACTGTCTTTATTTTCAGCCTGTGACGTGCCGCTCTGCATGGTTTTCTTGCAGGTATCACCCTTTCTCTTGATGCAACTTTCAAATCTGCAAAAAAAGCGACAGTTGTCAACAGTAAGAAAGCCCGAGTCTGCTTGACGAAGGGAGGTTTACTTAGCATTATCAATGAACGTAATGAAGTTTTGGCCTGGGTACGCACTGTATCATAGCGTCTACGACTGCGATCACTAACACAACTTCTACTATAGCGGTTTTGTCAAACACAGTCAAACGCTGAAATCGAAGAAATGCTCAGTGGAATTGCTAAACGAGCAGAAGAGCTTGAACTACCTTTACCGGAACAAGTTGTTGCTGACAACTGCTGTACCATACGAGGCAGCGTGCAGAAGCTTTTTCCACAGTCGCATGTTGCGCTTGATATCTTTCACCTTATCGCACGGTAAGTCCCGACTATTGTATACTTGAGTTTCCATACCCTTACCTGTGAGTACTACAGCTATACTGTAGTTGTGATCAATGGGACGAAGAATCCGCTTCGTCTCGCCGTAGCAAAAGATGTGTCCGATGCACTCTTGCTGTCAAAGGCTGATCCAGCGACTCGGAAGCCAGCTACTTACCGCTGTAAGCAGGAGCAGGAGATCCGGCTCCAGGCAATGTTTGAGAAGTATTCCAGGCTGGGCAATGTTTGGAGTGCTGCAGCAGCAAAGGTCAGTCTGATCACACTGGTCTAATATCACAAAACACTCACTTGCCTTGCTTTCTAAACAGGTGCATGCGGATCAACTTGCACATGTTAAGAAAGGGTGCTTAGAGCGCAGACGACAGGACTTAGCGGCAGATGGGAGTCGCATCGAGGGCTCCCATAAACAATGGAACTCTTTGCAACGTGCCAATGCCAGCGGAATCGAGATGTTCTTGGCACTGTCCCACGATTTTGTTCTTCGTCGGAATGTTCGCATTGTGACTACGACAGGGCGTCACAAGCCGAAACCGTCAGGTTTCATTGCGACAACCTACGGGTGCCATCATGTGCACTTGTGCAATGCAATCAACACATTATTCAATGTGCTATGCAAGAGGGAACAAGAACAAGGAGCCAAAACAAAGTACTCACCGCGACCACTTCTACCTGTCGTCAACAGTGGCGAAAGCTTTGGCGTTGTCGTCTCAGAACACTCGCTATCATTTGGTGGGCTGCTCCAGATCAAAGATGAACAAGATGAAGACATCGACTTACTTGATCTGGTCGAAAACCCGGAGAACGGGCTCAATGCAGAGACGCTGCTCCAGGAGATGCAGATTGATCCCTGTCTGCTCCTGCAACCCCAATCCCCCGCCTCCAATGCGCCTCCGCTCGCCGTCACACCAATCACACCTCATACCTCTCAAACTCATGCTTTGGCCTCTACCCTGGCCCAATCCGCAGTCCTTAATGAAGGACACACCTTGATGCTGCAAGCATCACCGAAGTTAGCAAGCACGGAGACTTGCAATAACCTGGGTATTGGACGACTACTGACGCACCAGGCCCTGGGACAGAATCTGAAACATAAAGACAGTGAGTTGGGGAAGATGCCGCAAATCGACAAAGAAAGTGGGAAGTTGGGAGCCTTCCCATCTGAGGACATCATCGTGAGTAGCTGTTCCATCAAACTTTGTATGTTATCGCTCACCTGCCAATAAATGCCGAAGGACCTGACCCGAGATGATGGCACAGTGGCTAGAGCCGGACCGCCAGCCTTGGTGGAAAAGCGCATGGGAAAGCGGCGGCAGTGCGACATTGAAAGCGACTCTGATGGGCCGTCGTCTCCCTTGAGCTTGAAAAAGCTTCGTACAGCCAGCCCAAGGGGAGACTCAGTAGCTCTCAAGTTGGTAAGTCATCAGACTATCAAACAGAATGTTTCCGAGACTTACATCAACATCACATTTCCCTCAGACTCCAGATGCTCCGAGCAGCGCAGCTCACCTCAATACCACACAGGACTTACAGTCATATGTAGGCCCGGGTCCGAGTAAGCAACCTCCACTCGACTTCTTTCTCAAACATCGCAGGCCACCCTTATCCACTGGACCCCTTGGTACTGAGAAGGCACCGAGTTCAGCGACCACTGGCAGTGATGAGATAAAGAACTCACAACTGCTTGTGCTTACCGCCCAATTACCAGCTGGCGACGACTCGGACACCCACGGTCTCTCACGATCTGAACTCTTCTTCCGCCGCTACACCAACGTTGACCCTCGATCTATCAAGATATCCAGCAATGGCCCGGAATTCTTTACCTTCATGAACATGCGCAACAAACACCAATGGGCAGCTCACAACATGAACTCTCGCAAGTTCGTGCAAGCCGCGGACCTGTATAATGAAGAGCTAGAGAAGGTGAGTACAGAGAAGGGTGTCAAGGACCCAATCGTCAAGAAGAATCCGCGAGCCATCATGGACATGCTCACCGAGATTGAGACAAAAGTTGGTCAGAGGATAGCAACTAACAACTACAAATGTGAGTCTAACCTTCAAACTGTTTCGCTTCGTTGTGTACTGACAACGGCTGGTGTTTTCTTCACTCATAGCTCATGCATCGGGCGAAACCGCTTTCTGGACGCATCACTGCAATGCAGTGCCTCTTGGGCAGAAGATGAAGAGTCAAGATGGGAAAGCAGTGAGTTTCGAGTTACCGGGGACCCAAATAAAACCGTACTCACCTCGTCAAAAGCAGCGGAAGGTGCAGGAGTGCAAACGCTGCCTCAAAGTGAAGTACGTCGGCGGTGTTGGCTCCGCCGACAACCATAAGAAGCTTCACTGCGCGGACGGTGTCAAATCAAAAGACAGGAAGGACCCCTCACCTCCATGGCCTCAACCGGACGGTGTTTTCTCTGCAGGGACCCATTTCCACCCCCTCGTCTTCCTACAAACATTCCGATCGCTCTTTGAGAAGCTCGCAATCGAGAACGCAGATGGCGCCGACCTCGACGCTGAGCTTCTCGCATTTGCTGAGATGGTTCACAAACAGACCATCACTATCGACGCTGGTGGCGGCGGCCAGAATGCGTTCCGACTCTACGATCACCTCACCATGAGTCCCCATTTCCCCCAGATTCTTGTCACACACGAGGGGAAGCAGTACCTACGATTGGACTGCATCTCGGACGGTACTCAGGCGTCAACCACTGCTGAAGTCCCCTCCGCGAACGTCTAGTAGTATTCACCCTGGGTGCTTGAGGTAAATTGTTCGCTTTTTTGGTGTTTCCTGTGTAGTTTCTATATACAATAAAGCTATATAACATGTACACTACCCTCATATAAACTGTAGCTTGTTTATAAACCTGTTTTAAACCCTTCATACACTGGATATCCGTGGGGATTTTTAGCTAGAATAAAACTTAAAAATAAGTTGAAAAGAGTATAAGCTTTGTTCATAATTTTCAATATAAAATTCTGGTAAAAATTCTGAAAAACTTCCTGATTTTATCTGATGATATTTTGTGACAAATCTAAGATATTTTTGACTCGAAATATGCTTTAAATTTTGTCTTAGCTTTTCTACCCTAAAATCTTATTACAACTTTAGCAAAATCTATCAAATTAATGTTTTGATCAGATTTCCTTCAGTTTTTACAAACATCTTGCAC